>CAIIXF020000002.1:7259283-7330371 GCA_903813345.2 Owenia fusiformis
TGTCGAATCTGAAGTGCCAAAACAACATGGTTAGAAAGTTATTAGGGTTTATTGCTCTGGCAGTCACATCTGACTGCGTTTTCGTATCTTTCAAATACTAATGTCTCTTGAGCAGGTGTCCAAGGCATCATGTTTTACAACTAACTAACAGCAGGAGCTATACACACACAGTCTCTTCTTTCTTTCCTGAAAAAATGAACACAATTGGATAATTATTTACCAAGATATAGCGATTTCTTTGGGTTGCGTTTTTTAACACCCTGTACTTCCTCCCGTTGAAGCTCCACTGTTTTAAATATATTGTGTTTGTAGATTTAATATCTCTGAACATATTTTTGCTTGTGGAGCATCACACAACATGACCGTTTATCATTAATTTGGGATTATGCAGGGGTCATTTTTCAAAATATTTTTTTTATATTTAAGATTTATTTTGAATAGATAATAAATAATTCAAAAATATCATGAATCATATAGCATCAAGGCCATTTTCAGCGGAAAAAATACCAAAATAGACTCCAAACACACATGTAAAAATAACAAATTGGTCTGAAGCAGGGATAATGCTCAATTAGACCGATTCAATAAAATACAAGTCTCGATTTGGGGAAAGAAGTTCATCAGTGTACTGCGCTAATATTTTTTGCGAAAAAATCTAGAAATATTACCCAAATTAAATTATGACTATTCAAAAGAAGACATTCAAATCTATATTATGTAAAAATATCAAATTTGTCCGAAGCAGGGATAATGCTCATTTAGATTGATGAACTTCGTTCTTCAAACCGAGAATCGTCCTTTGTTTTTGTTTTTATTAATTTGAGAGTTCAGCAGGGTCTAATTAAGAAAACCTTCAATTATAAAAAACATAATTATGAAAGTATGAAAATATGATAAATTATTAGAGAACAATGTTAAGAAAAACGTTGACCTTGACCTTTCGAAGGTAGGTGAACCTTTGGAAAGTTCACATCTTATGTTTTATTTTTTTGTCTCCATTGTCTTAACATGGGGATATCATCAGATTTCAAAATATGATGTTATCCCAATGTTAAGTCAATTTTATAGAAAATTCGAAATTACATACTTGGATTTATATCTTATTAATGATGATACTTTCACAAGACTTTAATTGTTAGAAACAATAAAATAAAATTCAGAATTGATTTTATTCAATTGCTTTGGGAGGGGTACTGTTTGATGATTTCTCGACACTTTTTGTGTTTCAGATAATAAAACATCGAAAACTAATTAATTCAACTGTTTTCTGGTAGGAGGGTGTGCGGGGTACAATGCTACTCAGTGATTTCTATGCACTTCCAAAGTGTTTGAGTCAATTAGAAAAAATAATAAAATGTTCTCTTTTCAGTTTTAGTGAGGGGGTGTCATAGGGAGTGCAGTCGCAGCCAACACATCACCACCCCCCATTTCAGCGGGCTTACATACGTCCTACATTTATATGTACACTCAAACATTCTTTTACTTGTCAAATCCTGGAGAACAACATAGATTTACAATGAAGGTGAAATAATTGTTTCGTTTATTTTTAAAAAATTGAACAAAAAATACAGACGGACAGATGGTCTCATTTTCAATTTAACAAATAAAATGGATATATCATGCTTATTACCTTTCAAACAATCCAGTCATAAGAAGATCATCAGTTGTAAACTTCAAAAATATCAAGATTTATTATTTTCAAATTCTTATGGGCCCCTGCTAGACCCTACATCAATAAGTAAACGGTAATCTTTACAGGTGCTCAACAGGTGAAAACGAATGTAGGAATATATGTTTTATCATTTAAACATTATCAAAACAATTGGCGGATCAATGAAAAACAAGATGATGTTAAAATAAAGTGACCTAAATTGAACAATTATTTTTAATCATTTTGAATGCAAAATATAGTCATACATATTTTATTTTCAATAAAACAGATAAAATCAATATATCATGCTAATAACCTTTCCAAAGACTGATTCATAAGTCGATAATACGTTGTAAACTTCAAAATTATCAAAAACTAATATCTTTTATTTTTTGTGGACCCCTGTTAAACCCCTTAATAATAAGTAACAACGGTAATGTTGACAGGTCCTCAGCAAGTGAAAACGTATGTAGGAATAGATATGTTTTGTCATTTAAACCCATCAAAACGATTGGAGAATCAACAGAAGGAAACAGCTTTACCTAGGCTAATCTGAAAAATTCCTTAATCACTATACATTGTAATAGTATATTGAATGGAATAGTATATTGGCGGACTGTGAAATGCTACATCTCAAAATAACCAAAATGTACCACACATCGAGAATGGAATATGTAGATACATATCAATTTTATATTTTTTTAAATATACTGACATCATATGGCTATAGAAATCTGATGCTCGCTTATTTCTGTGTAATAACTAGCGAGCCGACAACAAAAAAGAAAAAAAACATATATATTCCTCAAGAGTCAACCCGCGACGTGTCGAGCCTGACGCTCATTTCTGCCAACAGGCCACCTGGTCAGCTGATATTACGGAAGCAAAGAGACAGTTAAGTAGCAAGCATTTAAGAAAACCGAGAATTATTTTGTATTGCACAAAATGTTCGAAACCCCTTCAAAACGAATGAACACTTCTAATCCGAAAATGTTAACACTTTGGTGAACGTAGCTTATTTTATCGTGTCCCTTCAATTAGAAAATCTGCCATTGACTTTATACATGAGTAATTAGTTCCCTGATGAAAAAGTTCTACATTCGTTGTGCCGATGTCAGTTTCATCAAGGTACTCAGACTTAGCTTGTATTTTCAAATGCATATAGCTGCTACCGGCTATATACCGATTTACCTATTTTCCATAAATTAATCCATCAGTTTGAAGTTGCAATATCGAACAACCTGACTACAGTGCTGATAATAATAATATAAGGTGCGTTTTCAAACTAAACAGAGTGCTCCTACCAAAATGAATTTGCCTGCATACCTCTGAGACTCTTATCTGATAGACTCTTATCTGGTCCGCCATTTTTGCGGAAGTTACACTGAAACGCAAACTCCATTAAACGAAACGAAATCGCTAGAAAAAACCATGACACACTTTGTGCGCATGAGCAGCAAAGTTTAAACCAATCAGATTATTTGATTATTTTGAGCATTTACAAGCTAACCACAATAAACAAACCTGCCAGAGACTACCCTTAGCCTACTTCATTTTAGCGAAATTTCAGCTCAAACTCGTGACAAATGCATTATACATACGCTGGTATGAAGTCTCGGATACACTCATTTTGATTTATGGTGTATACTTTTCTGCAGTTTGTGGGAGTTTGTGACATTGAATGTTAAAATTCAAGAAAGCATGCCAATTATACAACTTATCAATTAATTTGTATCAGTACCATGACAGTTATCTTGTGACTTTTCATGCCATTGCTACATGATCAAACAAACTTAAATTGTGTTTTGGGTCTATGCGCATGCGCCATGTGTAGCATGTTATATTGTTGTACTATCGTTTATTTATAAAAGTGTCCTGGAAAGCACCCCAGACCGCTAACGGTCTATAAGCCACAATAAAATCTATACAGGGTTAATTCCACAGACAAATGCTTTTATACAATCCAATCAGAAAACATTAGAATCTTCGAAATAATCATGAATAAACGAGGATTTTCGGTACATAACCCAATAAACAACGATGTAGCTCCATGTGGGCCCTTTAAAACTGAAAATGTTTTTGCATAGAAAGGCCATATTGCCGCTTTTTGGGCCATCTATCCGAATTTTGAATGATTTTCAATAGATTTCAAGACCACCATCACAAAAATCAAATATTTAAAGTAAACCGAATCATTTCATCCTATTTTTCAAAAAATATATATACGAGGGTTGTCCCAGAAGTAATGCACTATATACTCTAACTTTCTTTAATATTCTTCAATTCAGCTGAAATTTTGTGTATATAGTACCCCACACACAATTTTGTCGCCTACTTTGATGTATTGTAGAAAAATATCCAAAAAGAGTTTGCTAATGAAATTCAGCATACTTCAACTTGAAACATTTTGTGACACTCACATTTTTTATTTGGAAATTTAAGTAATATTGACGAAAAATAAGCAATTCAATATTCATGGTTTTAAAAAAATCGACGAAAATTTCCAATTTTGCAGTTTCAAAGAGAGTTTAAATCATTTTGATTACATTTTGATTACAAACTTATTACATTATACATGGTTTATCTGTTCTCTTAAGATATCGTTACTATGTGTTTGAGAGGCTTTAACTCCTTAATAGGAATATTGTAAATGTGATTTTATTATTGTTTAAGAGTGAAGACCCCTATTAATACTTTCAATACATGGACAGGTGCATGTATCATATGATTTGTTGGCTTTAAGTCTTAAAACGTTTATCAGAGCACTTAAAGACATCCCTACGTGGATTTCTGTTCCATCCTACCACTACAGCATTTCCTACTTTCTCACTCGATTAAAAAATATTTTCCAATAGCTGGCATCTCATAAAATCTCAAGGAAATGCTTGTATTTTGTTAAAGTCAGTTAAGGCATTATTAACAGTGAGCTTGCACTCTTCAAAATTTTGTTGGACTACGATCGGGAGGCCATATTCGTCCAGTGACTCACGGGTGGCCACTGATCGCTTACCTTTTGTTGGACAAAATGAAATGATTCACATGGATTTAACATGTGACCTTTCAGGGGTAACCTCATAACATTGTAACATTATAACAGTCACTCCTGCTTGGTTCAGTTTTGATGTTACCTGTGGATGATAATGGTGTTTAATAGGATAGGATTGACCAGAATATTCAAATTGTTTTTGTAATTCAATTTGTTACAAATTATTTCAAAATTTAGCTTAATTTAGGTCACATCTGTATATACGTAGCAATTTAGAAGCTAATGTCAAATTATGGTGAAGTCATATTGACCCAAACAAAAAAATATGAGTGTCACAAATTGTTTCAATTTAATGTATGCCAAATTTCATGAAAAAATTCTCATTGGATATTTTTCTACAACATATTAAAGTAGGCGACACAATTGTGTGTGGGGTACTAACAATTGAAGTTTCATCTATTATATCCTGAAGTTTCATCATCAACCATTAATATTAAGTCTTAATATGGTTGCTATAACAACATGGGGGTAGAGGTGGGCGGGGCAGGTACCAATTATGAAAAGATGTAAAGTGTTATTTTATTAATATGCCTTTCCTTTAAATGATCAAAATGTTTGGGAAATTGTTTAATTTATTCAGCATGATGTTAACCAAGTACAAATAATGACATTTAGCACTGTGGTGTCATAATACCACATTTCAATAGTCACGAATTCAAATACAGTCAAAGTCAAGAAATTACAAAAATGGCTGCAATTCTTGCCTGATAACAGTAGGCCTTGCATTTTGTGGCCTAATTTCATACTTCACTTGGACTCGCAGCCACGCAAAACTAATGCAACCATGAAGAAAGTATATAAGGAGTATATACCAGATAGAACTACAATTATGAGGTGGCAAAAGAAATTTAAAAGAGATGATTTGATCCTGGATGACAACTCCAAACATGGGAGTCAAAATTGCCACAAGTCACAGTTGAAGAAATCACCAAGAATGTTTGACCTGACAGGCATCAAAGGTACATAACATGCAAAGGGCAATATTTTGAGAAAATGTAAAATGGGACAGTGTGCAATATACATCCATTAAATCTAGTATGTGCTCCTAGTAATTGAGTATCTTAAAATGTACTTTTGAGCATACTGAACCCAATCACCCGTGACGGTTACGTGATTGAAGTTTAATTATTCCGGGATCTTGTAGGTTTCCGGTACTCACAGGTATCTCATCACGATATCGATTAACAAAAGTTGTTGTAAGTTGTTTGTTCTTTATTTATGTCTTCATCTGCAACCTGGATTCACAATCTTCGACTTGTATTCTCGGCTCAAGAGTATTCGCTAAGGTGATCCCGTATCAGAACATCAGATTGTGCGATCCAAAGTATGAATTTAGAGTATAGTAGTTGTGATCCAAATGTTGAATGTTTCAGAAGGCGATCCCAATTCAGAATGTTTGATTGTGAATCCGTGGTTGCTTATATACAAGTAAAATTACATAAATCATTCTGTCAGGATTGCGCAATAACAGGCAAAAGTTGTGCAATAATTGCACAATCGCCCACGCATATTGCATCAGAAACCTGTTCAAAACCCGCTAAAAGTGGTTACTGATATATTAGTTCCACCTGACAGAATAAGCTTAAAAATAGAATCTTGTACTATAACTAGCTCAACCGGTTTAAACTAGTATCAAGTTATAAAGTACAATCTCAGGTGTCAATCAAATATTAACTCCATCGACTGCTACCTGGTTGAACCAACATAATACAAAATAGTAACAATTACTATCAGATTCTTTACAGTCATTGGTATAAATATCAATGATATCAAAATAAATATCAATGATATTAAATAATATAATAAATTAATTAATTGACTAATTAATGTCAAAAAGTGAGTGGTAACAACCACCCCTCCTTAAATTTTAGTGCCCCACTAAAATATATCATTATCGTTTATATGAAATAATTGTCTGATATGGCATATAACAATGTCTCATATCCTCTTCATTCGGCTGTATTGTAGAGCATCTTTCTTGGCTGTGCTATCAACTCTGCTTTCAGCGTTCATATATCACTGGTTGTATAATGACGGTAATTATATATCACTGTTTCAGCGTTTATATATTTATGTCATTCTGCATCATAAAGTCTCGCTTGGCTGTTAATATTCTGCATCATCCGCAAATCTAGGCATTTATTAACGTCTCTAGATTCACCTCTGTATTCTCCTTAGCGTTCGTGAAATAGGCACTATAATAGCTGGTGTCTCTATATTCACAAGTTTCATAAATTCTCTCCTTAGCGTTCGTGAAATAGGCACATATAACTGGTGTCTCTATATTCACAAGTTTAATAAATTCTCTCCTAAGCGTTCGTGAAATAGGCACATATAACTGGTGTCTCTATATTCACATGTATCACCCTTATTGTATAGATGTCGTTGAGTATATACTGTACTGGAGAGCGTCCATATATTTAACCCATACGGAAATCCAGGTAAACGTGAACTTCCATATATCAGCTTCTAGTTGAATTTTGCAATGACATCTTTTGTCATTGTCATCGTCGCCATTTTCTCTTAGGCATCAACGGATCATCAGCATCAGGTCAGATCAGATCATTTGCAGATTAATATAATTATATATTTCACACGTATTAGTATTTTTATTTTATTTTCTGATTGTATTAGTAATTTTTATTAGATTATAATATAATAATATTATTAATGATATCATGCAACTATGTGACATGATGAATTATCATTTGTACATCCTCATCTTGCAACCTTAACTTCTCAACTTATCACTTATCATTTTAAAACTTATTACGCCATCTATAAATGATGGTCTTTAACTTTCAATATAGTATATGCACTTACAAAGCTTCTCAGTTATGTTGCTTGAGGTAGTTTGTGTATATTATGCAAAATATACGTATTAGTGTATTATAGTACACACATTATATAGATTATATAATAAGTATAATAGTTAATATATTGGATTATTATTTACATCTTAGCATATCGATCAATTAATTATTTACACCTGTTTTCTTATCTTAAATTACCGGGAGATGTGCATTAAAATGTTAGCCATTTGAGTGGGTCTCTTCTGTGCACCGGACTGTATCTCCCCGAAAGGATATTAACTTTCAAGTCCACTAACGCTGCTGACCCAAATATTAAAAGCATTAGTTGCTATATATATCTTAAAGCAATGGACCGCACATCTCCTTTAAACAATAAACATCCATTTATGAATAACCTTATAATGTTATCCCTAAAATTCATTAATCACACTTCATGGTCATTAGATCAGAGCTCAAATTAACAACCGGGCAAACATGTAGTTCCCCTCATGTATCAATCATTATACTGTACATTCTTTATCATTATCATATTTATATTTTACTTATTCCTCCTTTTCACCTGCGATAATATTAATGCATTCAGGCATTCTTTATTTCAATTATCGCACCGCGAATACTGTTATGCAATCTATGATCTTAATGCATTTAGGCATTCTCAATTCATAGTAATTCATTCCATTGCATAATTGTTAACAGTATATTCATATCTATATATTTTCATGTCCTATTGCAGTATTTATTCTTCCTTTTTACTTCTCATACTAGTATATCATCTCATACGTCATCTTATTTTCTTCATCTCATATATCATCTTCATTTTCATATATCACCTTTATTTTCATCATCTCATATCTGATATATCATCTTGATTTTCTTCATCTCATATAAGGCCTATCATCTTTCATATCTATTTTCATTTGCTGCCTTATCATACTCCAGGCTTGATCTATTCATTCAGACCCTTTAGCCACAATTTCCTATTCAATGCCATGACCCTCTTTATTTTCCTCTCATTATTAAATATTCTAGGAAACAACTTATCTCCATGTCTATCCTAACATGTTTTATTCTGTTCCACACCTGCTTAGATCATATTTTAGGATCTCTTACAGTAACTCATCTTCTGCCGTACCTCTGTTTAGATCATATTTTAGGATCTCTCACAGTACTTATCTATCTTCACTTCACTTCTTATATCCTATAATGTTTTTTTTTAAATACCATTTTACTCCTCTTTAGCGGCCATACACATTGGCTCGTCATATTCATTTTTATAACTATACATTTCCTTTGTCAGTGTAAGCATTCCATTGCTCCCCGAGACAAATGTTTTATATCTTATTTGATATAAATAAACTCCATGTTTAAGGAGTCTTTTGAAAATGAATATTGTTAAAAATTTGCATCTACCCTATTCTTCAGTGGGCTAGCTTCACATTAGATAGGCCATACACAAATAATTAGATCGTATAAATTCCTCAAATTACAATTATATAATATAATTGTACTACCCAACCGATTAACACATTTGAACATATATACAAATAAAATCGCTTTTGAAGTATTAAGCTATCTCGATCTATAAACAATGACTTCTTTTTCTTCTTTTGAACAAATCTGGAAAGCTATACCTTATCATTAACAGTGGATTATTTTCTCCTAACTTATATCGTCTCATGTTTATTCAAATATTTTTGATGTATTGTATGAACATAAAGGTATTTGAAAAATATTTCATACTTCAAAATTCTTAGTTATGACCTCTAAAAATCAATTTTTTACAAATTGGCGCACTGCTTGTTGTTCTAAAATGATTTATGGATTGACTTGAAGTTTTTCTTAATTGAGATACCTTTTCTGTAAGGTTCTTTATTGCTTTTTTGCTGTTGATCGACCACTTCTAAGATTAATTTTTGGGCATCTGTTTTATGCTTTTCATGTTCAGTATCTGTTTCTGATTTATTGATACATTCAGAAAGCCGACCCGCATTTTCTGCTGAAACAACATCGGTCGGTTCTTTTGATATTACAAATTTACGTATTTGTGGCAAGAAATTTTTGATCAAGATAGTCATGTGTTCATTCTCACCGATTTGAAGTCGGGATGCTAATAATCTAATGGCGAAAATGAAATCGTCAACACTTTCATTTGGCTCCTGTACCATGGATAATAGATTTGCTTGTAAATTCCATTTTGGTCTATTGGTTACAAAGTGTTCAATAAATGAATTTTCCAATGCTTCAAAATTGTGTTTAGTTTCATCAGGTAAATTATTATCATACTATGATTCTGCTTGACCTGATAAATACATTCTCAACGCCCTTGATCGCCTATCTTCATCCCAACCTTGAATCTCTGCATAAGCAGTGTAACTTGAGAACCAATTGCGAGGATCTATTGTCGTATCATTAGCATCAAAGGTTTTTATTCTGACCTTATTATCTACATCATTTCTAGGGACATTCCGACCTTCTAATCTAGCTAATCTTTCTACTAAACCTTCAATATTTTGTTCATTTTCCAAATTACGTAACCTAGCTTCCAACCCTTCCATTGTATATCTAGCAGCCTGCCTAGTTAACATAAATCTTATTTTAATAGATTGGAATTTGAAACTATCATTTGATTATCCTTTAAATCTGAATACCTGCTTTCCAACCACCTACAGAACTAATTTTTCAACCGAGTAACATATGCCTATAATGATTACCAAAACACTTATGTCTATGATAAATGATTTATAGCTACTGTAAAACATCTTGCTTTCATGCGTGTTAGTTATTTTAAATTCATACTCACACCCTTGTGCATGCAATAACGGCAATTCTTGACGTCTCGGTTGAGTGATTTGTACCCGGCAGCTCCACCAATTTGAACCCAATCACCCGTGACGGTTACGTGATTGAAGTTTAATTATTCCGGGATCTTGTAGGTTTCCGGTACTCACAGGTATCTCATCACGATATCGATTAACAAAAGTTGTTGTAAGTTGTTTGTTCTTTATTTATGTCTTCATCTGCAACCTGGATTCACAATCTTCGACTTGTATTCTCGGCTCAAGAGTATTCGCTAAGGTGATCCCGTATCAGAACATCAGATTGTGCGATCCAAAGTATGAATTTAGAGTATAGTAGTTGTGATCCAAATGTTGAATGTTTCAGAAGGCGATCCCAATTCAGAATGTTTGATTGTGAATCCGTGGTTGCTTATATACAAGTAAAATTACATAAATCATTCTGTCAGGATTGCGCAATAACAGGCAAAAGTTGTGCAATAATTGCACAATCGCCCACGCATATTGCATCAGAAACCTGTTCAAAACCCGCTAAAAGTGGTTACTGATATATTAGTTCCACCTGACAGAATAAGCTTAAAAATAGAATCTTGTACTATAACTAGCTCAACCGGTTTAAACTAGTATCAAGTTATAAAGTACAATCTCAGGTGTCAATCAAATATTAACTCCATCGACTGCTACCTGGTTGAACCAACATAATACAAAATAGTAACAATTACTATCAGATTCTTTACAGTCATTGGTATAAATATCAATGATATCAAAATAAATATCAATGATATTAAATAATATAATAAATTAATTAATTGACTAATTAATGTCAAAAAGTGAGTGGTAACAATACTTCTTATAGCTACACAAAATGGTATTTGTTGATTAATTATTTCATATTTTAAATTTTTTGTTCCTTTTGACGTTACTGTATAACCTGCCCCATCCTACCCAAACTCAACAACTTGATTTTATTATAACTTCAATATAGTTTTATCAGTCAACATGAACATTTGTAGAATAATCAAAATGTCTCTAATGAACATTTACTGAAAATTTCATGGAAAATATCAATTATTGACAAACTTAGAGCATATAGTGCATTACTTCTGAGACAACCCTAGTACACAAGATAAACAAAATAAAATATAAAGTATGTTCATTTACACTGGTGATCGCAGTGATAAATATTGATTTTGATCAACCATAGACTCGATTTTAAATTTAGATTAGGATTTAGATTAGGATACGACCTTGGCACTTTTTTTAGATGTTAAGCTTATTTTGTAAAAATATGATCATGTTCTTCTCAATTAAAACATATCAAAAGTTTTTTCTACATTATATCAACAATTCCTGAAAAGAGGACGGCATTTAAAATGCGCTGAAGTTAAAAACCACATCTCCCATACAAGTGAAGATATCATCTTTGTTACATCTCTGGCAGCCATTTTGAAAAACGCATATTTTTTAATATAAGACTCAACCCAATACTAAAAGGACTCTTCAATCACAAAAAATGTAGATTTAGACACCAATAATATCATTAAAGCATGCATAAAAGCAAAGATGCTGTCTCCGTTGTTTTTTTTTGGTGGCCATTTTGAAAAATGTGAATATTTCCAATATAAAGCGCCATCTGGCGTGTGTCTTTGAATAAATTAGTTTCTATGGTCCTAAGGTACTCTCATGTCAAGGAAAACTTTGCATCATAGATTGAAGTTCAGACCCCCTAAAATGCAGTTAACCCACTTACTATTAGAATGAACACTTTCACCCCATTTTCAGCAAAAAATCCCGTCTTCTCCCGATTTTTGAAAAAATATCCCGATTTTCGTTTTACTTGACAGGGATGTACCTCTCTGGTGTACTGGTTATGATTAGCTAGGTCCTTTCAATACACGCTGGGAGTGACATTAGAAGTCCAGCGTGCTAACCTAGGGCTCGAGTTGCAGATTGCGAAATTCAACATTTGGCGGCCATTTTGAATTATCTGAGCCCCGATTCAGAAAAACTATATTATAATTGCAATCTACTCTAAATTGCCTTTCATTTGAGTATAATAAAGCTGCACTTCAGAAAATTAATAAAACATCCTATTTTCCTGACGTCCCGTACTCAGCCATTTGGAGTCGTGCCAAAAAACACGGAATATATGTGAAATGGACATACTTGATGGATTAACTAACACATTTCGAAACAGACCTTTTCTCAAAAGAGGCACTATGAAACAAATGTTGAAGATTTATATAGTTAATAAAGGGTGGTCCAAAAATTTCAAAAATAAATATTTTTATTTATGAAAACATGTCATATTATGTACCAGTGGAAAGAACATTTGATAAACCTTAATTCGATACATCATAAGTACAAATCTATTATATTATGTCTATCAACCAGCGTCCATATTTGTAATACAAATGACGTCATTTTCGTTTTAAAACGTTTTTGTCAACATATTTACCTATAAACACATGTTCAGTATGCCCCCTATTATTTTTCAATAGTAGCCCCCTAGCTTGCCCTAAGCTTGTCCATAGCTGCATCGATATGCTTTTGAGACAATAAATTCCACTTCTCAACAATTCTGCCCTTAAGGGACTGAATAGATGTATAGGTTTTATTGTACAGCAATTCTGTTAGTTGTCCCCATACGTCGTAGTAGTAGATGTTAGCATCGGGTGATCTGAGGGGATTGGCAGCGATTAAGGGGGAGTTGGATCTAGGATCATTTTACATGCGTCGGGAATCGTTGGCTACATTGGCTAACATTTTACTACCGGATCTGATGTACTCACAAGTTATCTCTGAAAAGGATAGGTATCGATATGATGAACTGAATTCAACAATGTTTTTCTCTTAAACCAAGTATTGAAAACATTCTGTAAAAACACGGTCCTTTATGTAATTTTGACTGATTGGCAATAGTTTAATGCAAAAGTTATTTATATATATTTTATAACTGTTTTTGTTAACATTTTTTGGGGTTTTAGTGCAATTGTTTTTTGTTCCTTTCTACCAATTCTTGAGAATAAAATAAAATGTCTTTCCGAACCTTGTTGGAACAGAATAGCATATACAACATTTTCTGAAGACTCCCAATATTATAGTTATACAAAGGAAATTTTGGTTGATTTAACAAAAAGTAGGCAAAAACTTCAAACAAAACCTCCAAAAATATATAAAAAATAAGATTAACCTTTTATTTCATTAACAAGATACTTTTCCTTTGTACAATTACAATATTGAGAGACTTAAACACGTTCTGTTTATGTCGTTTTGTTACATTGAGGTTCGGATTGATGTTTCATTTCATTCCGAACATATGATACCAAGAACAAAAGAAGTGTCTGATTTGTTTCCTGAATTAGCATTGAGAAAAGTGTGTACCCTCTGTATCAAAAGTCTTTTCCTATTGAGAAAACCCTTAAATAACTTTTGTATAAGGCAAGTAAACTTAATGAAACTTTTCACGCATAATTTGAGGCATATAATACACCCTCTGTGAAAATTTAGAGACAATTGATTGATTTTTACTCAAAATATCACATATAGAACATAGCATATACCCAAAACACCGATGTGACTTTTTCCAAGTTTGTGACGTCAAACTTACCTAAGATTGCCAAACTGACCAAAGTCAGGCTGCTCTGCAAAACTAAGTGGACAAAGGTAATTATATATGATATGCTAATAATGAGCAATCAGAATATGTTATAGACTTTACAAATGATCCTGTTCATGAGAGGTGTATATTTCATAAAATAAAGGTATCACTGAAAGCTGTATAATAACAATGCAAAAGTCCTTACACTTGGGTCTTAGAACAGTATTGCCTAACTGTTCATTGTTATGCCATATTTCCTTAATATTTACCCCTTTTCTGTAATGACATCAATAAGTATAATTTTGTGACTAATGTGTCAATATGATTTTCTCAGGGGTTCATCTTCTAAATATTCTTGATGTTCTTTTGGTATTTAATTCAAAAGAATCTATCATATTTCCATTTTATTGCAATAATTCTGAATCATAATGCACCGAACATTGATATATTAAAGATAGCAGTGCTTATTGTGACAACATATTTCTGAATTCCTCAAATAATTTTGGTCAGGAAAGGGTTAAGTGGAGTACAACATGGTCCAGGGCTGTTAGTAAAATGCATGAGGACATTCAGAGTACATTTTTTGTATATTTAATAACACATTCTGCTCATAATTAGCATTTTATATATAAAGACTTTTGTCTGCATACTTTCACAGAGCAACCTGATTTTGGTCAGTTTGGCAATCTTAGGTAAGTTTGACGTCACAAACTTGGAAAAAGTCACATTGGTGTTTTTGGTATATGCTATGTTCTATATGTGATATTTTGAGTAAAAATCAATCAATTGTCTCCAAATTTTCACAGAGGGTGTATTATATGCCTCAAATTATGCGTGGAAAGTTTCATTAAGTTTACTTGCCTGATAAAAAAGTTATTTAAGGGTTTTCTCAATAGGAAAAGACTTTTGATACAGAGGGTATATATTTTTCAAATTATAATGTTACCATCTAAAAGAGAACCACTAAATTGACGATGTGTTAAATATTCAGAATCTTTTGATGTCTGGTTAAAGATCAAACAGTTCACCATATCGATACAACACCTTTGAAGGTGATATCTGTAGTAGTTTTGAGAAAAGTGTCGGACAATCGGACAGACAGAAAGACTGACAAACGAATGAACAGACGCGCCTAGGCCCACAATATGGACCCACCCTATGTGATGGGACATAACAATGATGGTTTATAATCATGTTATATATCTTTTTGACTCTCAGGTTTGGACCGTTCTATGAATTTGCAGGTTGAGGGATGTGAGAGCCAGATTGGAATATGCAGGATGGATGTAGGATCACTTTCATGTGGACCCTTCCAGATCAAAAAGTTATATTGGATAGATTGTGGCAGGCCAGGAGTAGGTCTGTCAATGTTACACATTTATCAACTTTTAATTCACAATATCTGAATATCTGAAATTAGACTTTTAGATTAACATTTTTGAAGAGGATCTCAATTCATCAGCCATAAAATTATTTACTTTATATATTTTCATTTTATGTTGGGTCCTATTCAAGATTACGAAACCTGTACCAAACAGATGGCCTGTTCCAAGCGGTGTGTCATTGCTTACATGAAGCATTATGGTAAAAACTGTAATGGAGGACGTACACCTACATGTAAGGAATACGCTAGACTCCACAATGGAGGACCCGATGGATGTGACGAAGATGACACACTTGATTATTGGAATAAAGTAAAGGAAGCAATGGACGGATAGACACGATACTCACATATGCAAAATAAATGTTCATATTCAGAATTCAATAACTACTACTATTAAAATTATTATTAAGTTTTCATAAATGATTTCCCCATTACCTTATATTAGACGCAAATAGAAATAAAATTTACTTGTAAGTAGTCAAAAGTAAGGTGATATCATATTTCAAATCTACATGTAAGATTAAATCTAGCAATGTGTTTTAAATAATTATTTATCAACTTTGAAAATTCAGTTTTCTCTGAAAATGTGACTTATAGGTCGGGTAAATTCCCTTCAGACCCCATGATATAAAATCACGAAAAGTGTAATGTTTTTCTTGTGTTGGGCAGATTACATTTTCTTTTACTGGACACATTTTGTTTGTATCAAACACAAACTGTAAGAATTATATGAAAATTGATCCACTTAAATTGATGGAAAGTCAAGTTTTAAGGTAACTTTCTACTATAATAGAGGCCCTCTTTCAGATACCCCATCTAGTACAGTAAGACTCTTCTGGTTGGGTATTCACTCCTAAGGGACATAGATGAAACATGTCTCGACACCAAACATGTTGATAGTAAATGTATTAGTGGTGGTACCATCTCAGATGCCCAGAAAGCCCTCATGAATAATGAATCCTATGATAAAGTTAAATTGCAAATTGGAAGCAATTATTGTGCTAACGTGGATTAAGCTAAAAACATTGTGGACGATTATAAACTTCTATCTGGAGCGAAGGCCATTTCTAAAGAGGTTTCAATCTCGAGTAGCTGCCCCCGTACAGGCAATAAAGAAGCCTGAGAAAATGTCCAGGCAGTAAACGCTGAACTGCAAGTTTTGTGTGACCATACCGACAAAACAACCTTCATTAACAATGACAATACTTTTATTCTGCAAGATGGCACTATCAACGAAGGCTTCTTGAATAGAGTGGTATCCGTCTCAACCCAGCTGGCACTAACCGTCTGGTGCGTAATATGGGACTTAAAAAATCGCTTAAGAGTGTCACAAAGCCCGGCTTCAATCAATATAAAAAATCAAGGTCCAATGCTCCCAAAAATGTCCAAATGCCACTCCAAGATCTAATAACGATTCTTTTAATATGAACAATAACCTCAGAGCTAGAGTAACACACAATAACGTCAATGGACAACCCATCCCTAAACACTCATTGGCCAACGTCCCCTCTGCTGTCAATAAAGCTAAGCCTATTTGCTATAAACGTGGAGAGGCCTCCCATCTTGCTTCGACTTGTTGGCACCCCAATTCTATCAGATGCTATTCCTGTATGAATGTCAGCCATAAGACCCATAAGTGCCCTTACAAGTTTATCTCAACCTCTAACAAATACTGAGTCCTTGGACATGTTAAGGCCGTTCCCCCATGTGCTCATTTTAATGGTAATTCAGTTAGTAAGCAAAAAGCTAAGAACCATAAAAAGCAAAGCAGGAGTGGGAAAAATTGGAAGCCTAAAATGGTTTCAAAACCAGTTGTGACAGGATATAATAATGCTCAACACATTGGCCTGTCTGAAAAAATTCAATTAAAAGAAATACTTAATGATCAAGACTATGACATTTTTGCTTTAACTGAGACGTTTTTTAATAAGAGGAATTACATTGCTGTAAGTAGCGAAAATCGTGATTGGTTAGGTAAAAAAGAGAGAACAAAAATGGTAGAGGCTTAGACTTTTTCATTCATAATTCTATTATGACCATGAATGATAATGTACTTGAATCTAAATCTGATGACTATGAGCGTTATTCGGTTGAAATTGAAGTCAACAAAAATAAAGTTCTTCTCGGAGTTGCTTATTTTCCTAATGATTGCAAGGATATGAAGAATGTCAAGACTTGTTGGTGAACTCCTATCCAATGTTTCCAGCTTAAATAACAAGAATGTTATTCTTTTTGGGGACTTCAATGGTAAAATTGCTCAATTCAATTTAGGCAAGAAGAGCCCTAATGGTGAACTCCTTGACATTTTTGTTGACTCTGCTGACCTCAACATTTTAAAGGATGTGTCTGGGTATATGCCCTTTTGGTCCCTCAGTCAAATGTATGTGAAATGTGTTTTTTATTACTGTCCTAGTTATATTTCATAAGTATATTTACTTTTTCACGAGTGTTGATGCATAATTAATCCCCTGCTGAGAGTATATAATAAGAATATAAGTATCTTAACGAAAAAAAAAGTCATTATCATAGAAAAACACCAATGGCAACATGTATGACTTACAAAGAAGAAATAAATTAAGACCCATGAAGAATTTAAAAGAAAATCATATTTTTTAAATATATTTAATGATTAATTTTTTTTTCAAATTTTTGAATTTCCCGCCAGTTTAATTTGAAGGGGGGGGGGAAACAAGATGGCTGCCATTTGATGTAAGAAATATCAGAAAAAAAGTTGCTTCACTTTTAGTTTTCACAATGAGCACAGTTTTCCGGTTTAGGTTTTTTGACTGATTCTGACTCTTTATCACCAGGGTCATGTATAGAGATTATAAAATTGAAACCAAAATGTTGTGTTCAGCATGAATTTGACTGAAATATGTGTAACTTCACCAACACATTTGAAGTCTCAAAACTGGATGCTCAGTAACTTTGAGTGACTATAATCCCTTGATTACCCAGATAAACACCAATTCATTTATCCAGAAATACCATTCAATGTCTATACAAAGAAAGTTAGCAATGTTTTGGAGGATTTGTTTCAAACCTTTTGTATAAATAATTCATTTAATATTTGCCATTGATTTTTTTTCAATTCTGACAAAGTGATATGACTGTCTTTGATGCCAATATTCTTCATTAATTGTGATACAAATTGATATTTTTGTACTCTCAGAAGAAGGATAAGAGACTGAAGTTTAATAATATGTGTGATTGAGTTAGTTTTTCAGACATTACAATTTTCAATATTTTCTAAGTCGATACCCAGACTCATTCCCAGACTCATCCATTATCTGATCGCTGTTCAGGTGAGATAAGAAAAAATAGCCATTCTTCTACCATTGATTATGTACTTATGAATGACTTGTGTATACAAATTTTCCATAAAATGACAGTTCACGAGAACCATGATGTGTCAGTGGGCAGTGACCACCTAATCATAACTCTTGAACTGTCAATACATGCTAACAAAGTTAAACCTAAATCTGTAAACATCCAACAAGAGAAGCCATTTAGGTGGAACCTCAATGAGTCAACAGATTGGACTTCTTTTCGCGAAATGTTATCTGATAATCTCTCTAATTGGTCAATAAATGATTTTATTAATGTCAATGAAGCTTGGAAAAGCTGGAAAACTATTTTAACTGAGGTTGCAGATACAACTATTGGTAGAAGCCTGAGACTTCAGAATGCCACCTTGTCTAACCCCATTTTGGTGCCTTTTGCTCCTGTTTCTATCAATATAAGAGGTGTTTTCTTTGTGAGGAAAGTCTGTTCTTTCAAACGATACAATCATTTTATGTGGGAAAGTACTCGACAATAAACTCCTTTTCTAGAGCCCTTGTGGAAATGAGATCAGGGACGATGATGAATCCAATAGGGTTTGCTAAGTATTCCAAGATTGAATAAGAGAAGGGAAATGTATTGAGGGTAGCTGGATGGTTAGGATGGTTCAGACATTTGCTTATGGACTGGACGTAAAGTAACAAGTATAATCCATTACTGAAGAGGAAGGCTACATGCTAAGTACTGTATATATACACATCGTCCCTGATCTCATTTCCACAAGGGCTCTAGAAAATATGTAGGTATGTTAATATTAGGTCAAATATCGCTGCGCTATACATCCATTCTCAATAACTAGGCACATTTCCATGAGTAAAATGGACTAAAAATGAAGTTGGTTTAAATGGCTTTAATTTGATGTTTTATTATTTGAATATATATGTCAAGTAGCTTATCCGCAAATATCTTCATCAATCCCATGCCCCTTCACGGAAAATTTACACGTTGAAGCGCATATGATATTAATTAAAATGTAAGTCTCTGTCATTAACGTTATGGAGGGGTGTCATATCGAGATACTGTATTTTCAATCAAAGCAATATTCTCATGTTACTTTGGCATCTAAAAATAGCAATGTATTTCACCTTGATACTAAATCAGTGATCTCATATGTAATCATGTCAAAACATCAATTGTTGTTTCGTAATGTTTATACTAAAGTTTAATCAACAGTAACATTTGAAACACACATTGTCCAATGTCTCCTTATGTCACGTATATGATGGTAACATCCACTAACTTTTGCAATAAAAATATTTAATGTAATACGAACATTATATAAGAACACAATACCAAGGACTTAACTAGCTGCCATATACGCTTTATGGTAGAATGAATGCAAACAGGATTAAAGTGTCTTTTTCTTTCTTTATACAATTAGAAAGCGGAATCTTTATTAACGTAAATTATTCACAGTATATACATCAATATATATCGTCAAGAAGTAACAGCAGTCAGCCCCCGTCAGCCCCCCCCCCCCCCTTATATCATACGTACATATGTACTACAAAAACATCACTTATTCCTTTGGTCATGTAAATACTGAATACGTGTTTGAATCTCAGGACTCAGCGTGTAGAGCCTTTTAAATTTCCCTGTATGGATCGGCTCCTCTATTACACATAACACATCGTGAGCTTTCGGCCAAATTATGTCACTTTTTAGAGGCCACTGAAGACACATTTTTTTCTTCTCCATGAAAGAAATTTCATATTCATTATCGTCAGCATCTACACACAAAACCTTTCCAACATACCAGCAGTTATTGTAAACTGCGGCAACGAATTCGCCAACGTGTACCTCTATATTTTCCCTCTCAGTTTGCATGGATTGCTTTATTGTCTCTTCTTGTATTTCATTACTTGGTCCTACTTCGTATGATTCCATTACTTGTTTCTGTTTTTTCTTTGAATCAAACACCATTTTTTACAACTGTCCAATGGCCGCATATATACCCATTTAAATATGTAGCACAGTAGAAGCTGACATCGGCATAGCCAACAGTTCCATCTCTGATTCCAACGATAGCATGAAGTTTAAAGATTCCGATAAATCAGGCTACGTATACCGCCGTATTTACATAAGGGGATTAGAAGGTTTTATTTTTTATTTAGGTATGCAAGCTATATAAAATTAGGCCTTCTAGCATGCATGTACTCGTGTGTACAATCAGCATGCCCTTCAATATTATATAAACACGGTGTTACTATACCAGGCTATTCAATATGTACTACATAATATACACTATTTATGTGTGTACTACATGTGAATACGATTCCCGGGGAAACAAAAAGACAAATACTTTTTGTATGTCCAAAATGAGCCATTTGATTGATACATACACTAAATAGCTTCATAAATAACATCTACAAAGTATATCTAATAGTAATTTTCAATTTCAATGGTGAAACTTCCCTGGTTACGATTATACGGGAAACCATCACGAGACGAAGATTGTTCGCCTTCCTGGCTTACCTCTGAATCGTGTACCTGGTAATCTCTTTATATAGTTTAGCGAGAACGCTGCGCCTGCGCAGTATTAAACTTTGGCGCACACTTTAAAAGTGCCTTTCAAGGCACGAAGCCCTTCGCATTGTGACATTACTGCAGAGTCCGTTTCCTGGCTTTCTTTGATAGAAACCAATAGGAATTCAACATTTTTCATAGAGAATGATCTTGCCCATTTGAAAAACTCCTCGGCGTCCCAAATGCTGCACTTATTTCCACAAACTGCTTCGTCAGCCATTCGTTACACGTACCCCCAGCCCATCACAGGGACCTTTGCCATGACCAACTTCAAAATAATTCCATCTTGCATCAACTCAAAAGATGTCGAGATGATTTGCGACAGTCGGGAATGCTTTATTGTTCCTGAACTGACTGGTGGGCCCATCTGTCCAGTAGTGGATTGTTTTAAGTTCTGGTTTGAGTTGCTTTAACTTGGGCATTAGCTTACCTATGATCGTGTGAACTGTACCATAGGAATATGACATTTCATCTGACACTACAACAAAACTTTTATGGGTCAAATCTCCATTTTGTCTATAGTATTCGACTGCAGGATGAAGTGTGATACTAGTCTGATTCCAATGAGCGCTCTGTACTTCATCAGATGATTTGCACGAATAATTCTCCGCAAAATCCATTTGCGCTATCATATCACGATCATCTAAGTTGTCCTTCAACTCTTTCATTTCACGGTATTGTTTTTTAATTCTAGCTACGTGTTCTTTGAAATCCCTAACCATTGTTGTGAAGAACTCCAAAAACTCATCATTTCTTACGTCAGTATCGACTATTCTTGTGACATATTTTTTCTTATTCCTTTCTGTTATTTCTACTCTCTTCCATTGACCAACTTTGATGATGTCAGATTTCAGATTATCTTTCACGAGCTGCACATGCTCATCTGCAGATTTTATGAATGTTTCAGTCTGCTTTGGTATATTGACACCCTCATTTTAAGACAAGGGCCATATTTTGATGCTTTATACATAAACATGTTCTTCTTGTGGGGAACGAAGTGGGGACAAGGTGTGGTGGACACATGCGACAGAATGTTGCTAAATACATCTTTATGCTTGGATTTTCAGACAAAAACTTTACATGTAAGGCTGACATATAGTCGCAAAGTATACGCCTCTGCTTCTTTACACCATCAGTACTATCATAATCCTTTTTTTCCGGGCATCATACGACTATTGTCGTCTCTCTCCATGAATACCTCATAGGTCTTCATAAACTTGTGTGCAGTACGCTTTCGAAAATGTTTATTTGCCTTGTCGAATTTATGTCCCCTTGCTTGTGATAAATGTCGTCTACTCAGTCCTGTGTTTTTGTTCAGCCAAGCAATGCCCTTGTACTTCTTTATCACCTTTCCGGATACTATATTAATTAAATTAGATTTTTACATGTTTTCCACTTCTTAGATTTTTCTAGATTTTTGATATGTCTTTAAACTCATCAATATGCATTTGTTGCACTAGGTTTAATATTCTATTGCAATTTTTTCATTTATTTTTGATGTTTTTACTGGAATACAAACGATTCACCTGAAAACACGTAGACAAGACTTTACCGACAAGATTTTAGGACGGATAAATCCAAAAAGGCTGACAATAAAAAAGTGATTATGAGTTTTTGCTGATTTCGTTTTACAAAATTGTCACATATAATCACTGTTAACAATAACATAGTCTTTTACAACAAAGTACACCTGAAATTATTTATAAAGCTACTAAATAGTTAACGTATGGAAACTCAAAACCACCATTCCATATGATACAAAGTATAATCGCGCGCTAACTTTTCTTAAGACATTCAAAATGGCTGACATGACTGAGCTAACAGGTCAAAAACCTAATCAGATGTAGAACGAAGTAAGCTGAACAAGATATTAAATCTTAAGAGCAACTGTGAAGCCGTTTTTCTTAAAGTTTGCAGACAAGTATTTTAGCATTTGACTTCAAAATGGACGATAAGAAGTAGGTATCGAGTTATATTTTTCATCTACATCTGTAAGCACTTTTAAGTTGTCCCTGAAAATTTGAAGGTGATATCTGTGTAACGGTTTTGGAGAAAACATATTAATTTTATCAATTAGTCGATGTTAAAAATAGTCGGGAAACCCAAAATAGGTTAATACGCTCCAATACGATTATTCCCGGGGACAATACGATATTTTCATGTAATACGCTCCAATACGATTTTTTCCCGGGGACAATACGATTTTTTCATGTAATACGATTCAATACGATTTTTATTACTTCACATTTCCCTGGGAAAACAGTAGTATTATGGAATAAAGTATAATATAACCTTACTTTGAAGAGCTATCTAAGTATTTAGTGAATTTTTACTCTAGGCAGCCATTTTGAATTTTGAGGTACACATCAGAAAAACAATACTACACTTTGGTCTACTCTAAATTCCTTTAATTAATTTGGGTATAATATAGCCATACTTTGAATAAATTTTGGAAACTATTGTGTAATCCCACACGAGGCGGCCATTTTGAATTTTTGAGGCCCGAATCAGAAAAAAGATACAGCAATTATGATCTTCTCTCAAATTCCTTCAATTTGAGTATAAAAAGCCATACTTTTTCGGGAAAACTATTCACCTATAAACTTGCACATCTTTCCAGCAAATAACATGTGAAAGAAATCCGTTCACTAGTATAATTGACTTATCTTGCATCAGAGTCGTCATTCTTGTCTTCTTTCTTCTTTTTGTCGTCTTTATTTGTCTCGATTGATTTTGATTTTAGTAAATATAATTTCTTCAGGGTCCACAGACTTGAGACTGCGCATAGGTGGGATAAACATTTTTATTCGGCCGGAAAACGCTCCCCTTCCCTTTTCTGGTGTTCTTATGTTGTCTTCTGCCGTTTCCTTCCTCTTACTTGAATTGTGATCGGTCCCCTAACTTCTCATATTTCACCATCTTTGTGGAGAATATGTAGTTTCATATTAATTTGGTAAAGATTAAAAGGTGGATTGGATCGAGTGGATTGGATTCATGTAAAAGGTGGATTGGATCGGGAATCTTTGAAATATGGATTTTCCTTAAAAATTCTATTGATCTCCCTGTATGTCAAATAATAAATGTAACATTATTTTGCTTGGTTGACTAGATGGGTGAACTGGTACTCGCTTTCTTATTCATTCCAAGTGTAATTTGAGACATTTATAAATCATAAGGCAGACTGGTTTGAAGATCCATATCATCTGTTTTCAGTTCAAACAGAAACAAGGTGAAATGTTTTTGGAACATCCACATATCAATTTGAATGACAGCTTTTATCTACAGATCTATGTTTATTATGTCTTACAAAAGTTGATTTACAAGGGAAAGCAGTTAAATACTTAAGGAGTATCTATCAACTAATTGGATTATATATTTGTTGTTGCTTTGTTCTGATTCCTCAAAGGGACCCAAGTGATCACAAAATACTTGAGAGGGAAATTGCTTAGAGGGAGTTCAACAGAAAAAAACTTAAAGAAATTCCATATATGTAAAATGACGACGTTCATATACATTTTATTTTGGCTATAACGGAAAAAGCAGTGGAGCAATTTTGTTTATATTACAGATGTGAATACTTGCACACTGTTTTATGGCTGTTCAATGGGATTTACCACGCCTTGGCGTTATATTATTTAGCTACTACATTTTTATCTCCCATTATAATCATTCCCAGATCATTTTAATTTACAAACAATAACACAGGGTTACATTTTACAGTTTTATCATAGGGTATGTCATTTACAATACAAAATATATAAAACGCAAAACTCAGATATTACATATACAGGCTACAATATGAAGGAGCACATACACTTCGAATACAATTCGAATACGTTATAAATGCATTGATCCTGAATTTGAATGACAATGTGGTAAAATGCGCCACAAGGTTCAGTGCCCAGTTCCTCTTTAAATGTAAGAGGGAGGTTAAGTAATATTTTTGATAGAACTTGTACATAAACGTAAAGTGTTATGACCCCTATGACTTACTGTTCCTCACTAAATTTTCAATATGCTTAATTAAACTATATTTTAAACTATTTTCTACTCAATCGGGGAATTATTATAGCATACTACGATGGGGATAAATAATGACAAGAGCATCATAGTTTTACACATTCACGTACAAATTCTCTATGAAAATGCAACGAAAGCAACATAATATATAATTCATTTAAAACAAGCCGTGGGTCTTGAGCAGTCAGGTCTGAATAATTCTCTGTCATTGTACCATCGATGGCACATCCACCTTGTGAGGCTAAGGTTGCATTCGCTGGTATTAACTGCAGTTTGTTGGGTGACGATTCGATAGGTATTTTATAACCAATTTATTTAAATATGAATAGTACGAACACATTAAGTATCCACGAGTCAGTCGAATGTTAAATTCGCAAATCTAAAGTTAGCACATTGTAGGTCCACTGCACGTTTACTGCGAACCCCATAGCGCGTTTAACCCATTTCTAATTTGTCATCATCTCAGACGCCTTTTGTTGACTCATTCATCGTTCTGTACTTCTGTTGTGACTTTCCTGTGTACTTTACCATCTGGCCCGATACGGGTTACAGTTTTAGTGACAATAGTTTTAGTAACTGTTGAACTCTGTCCACCCTCTTGTGTAAATTTCATTTGTGAGCCGTCCCATTGAATACTGAAGCGAATCCCTGAATCAGTTCTCAAATACCACTTCCCATCTTGATTCTCCAAGTGGAGCCGCACGTCATTGGAATCAAGTCCCAATGTGGTCAAGTGTACTTGTAGTCCACTATTGAAAACAATCCGCCAAGACCCATCGCTATCCCTTTCCAGAGTAGCGTCCGAAAGTGCATTGTTTTCGTTTTGTGTATCACGTGTAGTTGGTATATCAAAACGTTTACCAGATGCAGTGATGTACCAAACACCATTTTGGCTCAGAAGCTTTGGTCTGGCGTTTGATTGGAGGCTTATTCCATAAACGGATTTTAGATTAAATCTTTCCCCGCTTGACGTGACAAGGTACCAAATCCCCAAAGACCTGACAAGCCTCGCTCCATCAAGATTAACAGAGGGTAGTTTAAATGAGTTCAATATATTCATGCGGAATCGTCTTCCAGAAGATAACACTATGAACCAAGCATCTCCGTTATTTTCTAAAGATGGAGTTTCTGTACTTCCAACATTGATGCCTAGATCACGGAGTTCAAATGTCCCGGAGCTCTGTGTGGTCAGGAACCACAAACCGTTGATTTTCTGTACTTTTGACGTTTCGAGATCCTTTCCAGAAAAGGTAAAACCCTCTTTTGTATTGATCTCAGATACGTACCGTTCTCCAGTGTAAGTTACAATCAAGTACTTAGTACCATCTTCTGTGACCAGATACCATCTATCATTCTCGAGTATAATTGTCGGCTTGGCGGCGTTTATTAGTATATCAACCCCTATCAAGTATTTCACAGGTATCTCCCGATTGTCATTCATTCTAATGTACCACGATGCATAATCCGGGTGTTTAAAGAGCTCCGCGCCTTCTAATTCAGTGACTTCAACCGGTACTGGAGGGACAACAGTAAATGATTTGCCATTTGGAAGTGTTATCAACCAACCACTATCCGTTTTGGACAAAGCAGGGCGAGCGTTTTGTCTTAGATTTACACCCAAATTTGTCAGTTTGACACTCTGTCCAGTTGATGTGAGAAGAATCCATTTACCAAGTTGCTTCTTGAGACTTGCACCTTCAAACGAGAATAGATCATCACTAGTAAGTTCTGGAACACCAGTAAAAGTTTGTTCGACGGTATCAATGGGACTTGTAGTGCTTGACTCATCTGTCATTGCTCGATCAACGTTTATGACAAATCGTTCGCCACTTTCAAGTACGCAATACCATACCCCATTAACATTTTCCAAACTTGGTTTAGAATCTAATCCAATATCTACGCCCATATCGTTCAAATTATACGTGGCTCCATTTGTAGTCTCAACAATCCAGTTGTGATTTTCCCGTTTCAAGATTGCACCATAGAGATCGATCTGTTTTGTTTTAATTTCGAAGTTATCTTCCGATACATGCAGATCAGTGGATCTGTTGGTTATTAAATTGAGGGGGTATCTATTTTCGTCAGCTACTACATACCACTTCTGCCCATCTCTTACTAGTTGAGGTTCAGAACTAAAATCAATATCAACGCCAAGATCTGCAAGCTTAATTATCTTTCCACTGATTGTCACGACCACCCATTTGTCACCATCATGATCAAGTGTGGCACCTTGCAGGTTGATAAGGCTAGATTGCTCGCCATCTGGTACCGGTCTCTCAATTAAATCTTCATTTCCGATTAAATTTCCACGTGACCTTGATCTACCACCGGAAACTCTTATACCGGAACTACTTCTGCCTCGATGTCGATCGGGAACACCACCAAAGGTGTTAATGACGTTATTATCTGGGTTCTCAGGAATAACTGGTTTCTCCACCTTTACCTTGATATTGCTTTTCATTATGATAACACTATTTCCAGAATTTGCCTTACTATCTTCGTCATCGTTTAATTCATCGCATTCTTCACATTCAATCACTCTGCTTATAATATGGACAACACCATTCTCAGATACAACATCTCGAGTGGTGATCTCGCCATCATCGTTAATGACAATCGTAGGACGATCGTTGGGTCTACTTATGTTCACAATTTGCCCATTCAATGCTTTCATTCTATACGTCATCAATGGTTTTGCAGCAACCGTATGGAATTCGTTCCAAAGAATATGATTCTCGACCCACTGTAAACAAAGAATAGATTTTTTTAGGAAATCTCATTGCGGGAGGGGAGATACAAATATACTTAAGTCATACCCTGTAACATAACCAATATCTTGCTTTGGTTACCGCGAGTTATTAATCTAATAATTTGTCAAAGAAAAACACTTGACAAAAAATACATATCCAATGTTTGCTTACATTTTCAAGTCGTCTGGTGTCGTTCAACAACTCTCTAACGTATTTTCGCCCAGGGTAACTGAAGGCGTATTCACTTGGAGCAAGAATAGTGTAGTGACCATCTGCATTTCGAAGCCTTTCTTCATAGCCTGATTTTTGTATTAGCTCGTAGAATGTGCTAAAAACAAAAGGAATAAAACACATGTATATGGCTACCAATACTTTCAATAACAACCGGGAGAAGTTATTTTCATAAATGTCATTTTTTCTTGAATGGGATGAATGACACACGCTTTGATGATATTTTCAGAAAAAACTCTACATCCAATTAATTATCTAAACTTTAAGACGTGTCGCAAAAAGCTCGCGCACGCATATACACATTTTGTGGCGTAATCCAGAGGATCCTCGCTTTTAACATGATAGAATGTGACGTTTTTGAGAAAAATGTACACACATGAAAATCCTTTCGTCCTCCACATTTACCTCTATATCTCAAAACATTTTAGACGAATAACTCTGATATCATATATATATTGTTAATGGGCTAGGAGCATCATAAAACACGAATCAATTGATATTTTAGGTGAAATAAATATACGTGTTGCTGTGCTTGAAAATAGGCGAATGGCGTAAATTAGCCCTATTTTAATGAATTTTGAAAACCTTTCGTCCTCCACTTTTCCACATACAACAGAAAACACATACTTTTGTGAACAAAATCAACTATTTATTAATAAACTACAGTTTAGGAGCAAAATAATCATGTATGATTTATTAAAAATTGATCTCGTATTTTTTGTTTAATGTACACCTGAAAAGTTGAAGGTACCAAAAAATGAGCAAAAAAGGTCGCTGTCAACAGATTCTATTTTTCAGACTCTATGACGTCACAATATGGGACGCTTACTAAAATTCATCCTTTGAAATAAAACGAAAAATAAGTATAATAGTCATATATTGTTTGAGTTATGAGCGTTTAAAGACGAAAAATAATTCAAAATGTAACGTGTCAACATGGGATATTTGCCAGATGTTTTGGTAAACAACTCTTTTTTAAAAACGAACGCGCAAAAAATGTGAACGGAGTGTAGTTGATCTAAAATCTTCATCAAAACAGCTTTAAAATGATATATAACTTTAATTAGAATATTATCTTATAATCCGGGGAATCAAAGTTACATTCACGCGATACCCTTAAAAAACAAATGCGCCACCTTTTTGCGACACGTCTAAGTATTTTTTAAACAATTCCGTGGTAATGTTCTCTGAATAACCAGAAAAATATATTTGATTTATTGCAAGATTTGATAATTTGAAGTTTCGTTGTACCTTAGACTGGGGTTGCTGGCTATAACATCCATGACGGTGGGTTCAGGGGGAAATAGAACCCTGTCAATGACATGGATAATTCCGCTACCACTTTTATGATTCGAGTCCACTATTTTGGCGCCATTCACCGAATAACCCTGGAAAGTTAATGCCAAAAATTAATAAATAAATGTAGTTGTGCATGACAAGTCTATCTACACGTCCTCATATTTTGGTAACGGTGCATTAACAAAACATTTTTAGTAAAAATGAGGGCCTATTTTTAATTCTCGGGAGGTTGTTTTCTTCCAGTGAACAAATCATTCTGTAATAGGTGACCCACTATAAAGGGTAGATTGATAAAAAGAATAATGGCAATGTTAGGGATATCATAATGATTAAAAGTATGACTGTGCGCCGGTTCATTATCAAAATAACAAGAATATATTACATCCGTATATGCCGTGGTCACATTTGCCCCGATTTTTACTACGGCGCCCGGCCGATTGAGTATGTTGTTCAAAATTGTACTCATCGCCCGGGCGCCGGTGCTGAAAATCGGAGCAATACGAGTACATACTTACGTTTCTCTTCACCGAAACTCGAACGCCAAACTGGGCAGCAGCACCATTCAGTCCCTCTGTTTTGATCAACTGTTTGTCTAACACATCGTTTGTCGTTATCTTCCCGGGAATCAGGTGGTATTTCAAAACTGTTGGATCGGTGTTCAATCGTTTTAGTTGTTCCAGTGTCATTGCTGAAATATAATTAAGGAGCGTTTACAATGTGTTATTCATTTGTTATTCATTTACCTTACTTCTTTTAATATATCTGTATTTCGTATCTTCTTTATAAAAAGTCTAAAAACAAAGAGTACACCGTATGTTCTCAATTTTGAAGTGCAGGGTGATCTTTAACTCTACTTCAAATAAGTGTCAAATCTGAGTCCGATTCCATTGGATAACCTGGTCGAGTCATTTTTGTTTGAAATTAAATCACTATTTCCACTGATCCCCACCTGGTTATGAAGACGTTACGTCTTTATAACAAAATGAATGAACTTCACTTGAGCAAATTTTTGTTCTCATCATTTTCACCAAAAATGAGGTCGATTTGTATCCAAATATTTTACCCATGTACATATAGAAACACCCGCCGGTCAATGAAAAGCTAGTCAGTCACGAGCAAATATATCCAGCAGCTCCAAGTAATTTCTCATCTACCCGAAGTCTGTATTCTCTGCTTTATTTTGCATTTTTAATCGCCAATGATAAACATGGTTACCAAACTTGTGAACTTACAATTGAACGCTTCGTCACTTGGCACCAGGAAGGTATGATCACCATCAGTAGGGTTCAGCATATCCGCCATTCCACTCTCTTCCATCTTTTCAGTGAACACTTTAATCTTCATATCACTCAGCAAAGTCCTTGCATCTTTTACTAAAGGGTTTTTAAAGAGTAATACTTTACAAAAGAAAAGAATTTAAGCGCAAGAGCATATCCAATCTACGTATGATATATTAATACATCGAATTTATATAAAGTATGCATTTAAACATTTCGCGAAACGGAAATAATTCAAAACGGGTATATTTTACAAGGGTGGTGCACTGGACCTGGGACCATCGCAAAACACATTTCAGATAATATCTTCTGTGTTCTGGTTGATCAAAAATTGATAATTCATGCTTAAATAGCTATATGTGAATGCGATTTGATTATGGCATATTGAACGTGGATGGTTAAAACCAACCGAAAACAAGTTTCTAGAAATTCAACAAATGTGAGAGAAATAGAACTCAACAGTGAAAAATGTGTAATGGTCGTATACGAGGTTGAGCGTTTAAACATTTAGAGGGCAGTGCGTATTCATACTGGGTTTGTCATTGGTTGCTTTGGTGATGCGGTTCATCTCCACAAATATCTGTGACATATTACTTGACTTACTTATATCAGGTATGTTGACGGCGTCAATGACATGTATAATGCCATTGTTCGTCAAAATGTCAGATTTCGTGGTCTTTGCTTTTCCAAACGCCAGCTTCCCTCTGCCAAGACACCCTAGTTTCGTCTTGGATCCCTCCATTGTGACGACATTTTTCTGTGACGTCATAGACGCCGAACAAAGATCTGATCTTAGAATATGAGCCTGAAGCAAAGCTGAAATATTCAAGAAAATACCCAACATTAAAAGTGATAATTTACATTGAATTTCTCTTTGTGTATTTGCGAAAAGAATAACTTGTCAGATCTTGCGCTCGTTACTCTATGAGCCTATACTACCAATTTGCATGCAGCTCATATTTGCCGTGCACTTGTATGTGAAATCGAGATGAAATGTCTTAGATATGATAAGGTTACAATACGTGTACTTTGTTTTAACCCCCAGACCAACATCATCCGGTAAAATTAATGAAAAGTTCGGGAAATCACTGACCTAATGACTACAAAATACTTAGGCCTATTATATTGTAAACAATATTATTGTACCTTTCAATAGGCTTCTGTCAGCAAGAACTTTGGACAGAATATCATCTGGGATGGCAGCAAATGCCTCGTCTGTTGGAGCGAATATGGTGTACGGTCCTTTGTTGTCTCTGAGTGTATTCGCAAGCTCTGTAGTGATTAGAGCCGCAGATAAGTCGTTAAAGCGACTCTCAGGATCGTGTAGCAAAGTTTCGAATATGCTCGGCTTGTCGTGAATTGGTTGGATTACCTTTCAAAAACATTTAAGAAAGGATAGGTATCGATATGGAGAACTGAATTCAACAATGTTTTTCTCTTAAACCAATCATTGAAAACATTCTGTAAAAAAACATGGTATTTTATGTAATGTTGACTGATTAACAACAAATTAATGCGAAAATTATTTAGAAATATTTGATATAACTGTTTTTGTTAACATTTTTTGTTTTTTTTAGTGCAATTGTTTTTGCTCCTTTCTACCAATTCTTGAGAATGAAATAAAATGTCTTTCCGAACCTTGTTGGAACAAAATACCATATACAACATGTTTTTGGACCTCTCAATATTAAAGTTATACAAAGGAATTTTTGGTTCATTTTAAAAAAGTATTCAAAAAATTAAAACAAAATCCCCCAAAATAGATAAAAATCAAAAAAAGCTTTTATTTCATTAACAAGATACTTTTTTAAAATGAACCAAAATTTCCTTTGTACAATTACAATATTGAGAGACCTAAACATGTTGTGTTTATGTCGTTTTGTATTAATGAGGTTCGGAAAGATGTTTCATTTCACTCTGAAAACATGATACCAAGAACAAAACAAGTGTTTGATGTGCTTTTTAAAACAATATAGATGAAAGTATGTATATCTTTTTCAAATTATATTGTTACCATTCAAAAGATGGCCATTCAATTGACAATTTGTAAGATTTTCAAAAATTTTTGATTACTGGTTTAAGAGAAAAGTGTGTTCAAAAAGTTCGCCATATCGATACCCAATCTTTACAATTATATACAAGTTGATTTGAATGAGAAAGATTTAATAATCACTGTTTATACTGAATATCGCAGTAACTCGGCCTTAGGATTGGTAGCGTTATATTCACCTAGCAACTAAGAGGTTAACTTACCCTATCCACTGTGTTCAGCAGACCGTTGGTTGTCTCAACATCTGCTTGGACAATCCTTGCACAATTTACAGTTGTTATCTAAAAAAAATAAAAAATCCATGTACACTCCACACAAAAATCTTGCAACCAGAAGTCCCTATTTAATCGTTTTAAAGCGTGTGTATCTTTGGATCTTACTTAATATGTTCCCCAATTGCTATTGTCTGAGATTTATGACAGGTTAAAATTGAAAAAACATAAAAGGCTTTGAACACGATACAATGGGAGAGTAAAGGTTGCAAAAATTATTAGAGGGAGTGTATTATATAGGAGCGTTGACATTTTTGACGTGTATCTATGTTATTTTGATACAGGTACAGTATTGCCTTGCGTGTGTTGGAGTTTGTTATTGTATTTTACGTTTCACAAATTGTCTTCAAATCATAGTGAAGATTTCTGCTAGATACAGCTAGTCACAACCTTGATTACTTCCCAAAGCTTTACGCAAGTTGCCAGTTGCCATAGATGCTGGCCAGATTCCTCTGTAGTAGAAGAGAATTTATCGAGACTTTGACACTTCTACAAATTAAAACGATCTGACCAGCATCTATGGAAAGTTATATCAAAGTAAGTTTCTCACTCCGTTATCATATTTGTTGACTCTTATAGGACTCATTGTATCTGAGAGGGTAGTCAACTCTTCACCGTTCTCCATACTCGAGGTGTAAACTCGTCCTCTGAGCACATGGTTCTTTATCATATTCTCCCCGTCTGAATCCAATTGTTCTCTAACAAAAATGAATATTCATGTATATTTACTTAACATTAGTTATTTAGTTTGATTAATACAGACTTTACATTTACATGTACATTGCAACAGTAACCTGATAAAATGCTATTTTGACCTTAGCTCAAATTAACGAGGTGAGATTCTTTTGATTTTGCCTTTTCAAAAATTGTAAAAACCAAGAAAAATCTAGTATTTTTGCGACTTTAAACCCAACCGCTCATTTTTTCCCATATTAATGTTATCTGCATTTTCGTAATCGATATCGGCATTTAGATTAGATTACCTCATTTCTGTAGGCATATTAGAGACAGCATTATCCAATGGGGAAAATAATGTAAATGCACCCTTGTTTTCTAACGTGTCTTGTAAACCAGCTACCATGGTTTCCTTTTGGAAGTTCCAGCTCCCGTATTGGTCCATGGATTTATACAGATTGTCCATCTCGGTGACTGAAGGGTTAACAATACGATCAATGTCAGTTCCGCTTCAAGTACAAGTATGATAGTTAAAATATAATCAAATCAATACGTACGGGAAAACACTAAAAAATGACATATTTTAACAAAAAAAATTAATCGTACCCAGAATCAATTATTTTGTGTCTTGTGCTCAGTAACGAAGAATCATCTTTGTCCAACACATTATGGCAACCCCCTCACTCCATACACGCAGACATAAATACGTAACACACTCTAGCATTCCTCCCCACGCGGCACACACTCTGGCACCCGTCCTCACCTGACGTCCCTCACACCGGTACCCCTCCACTCATCCCTACACAAACACCCCCCCCCCTTCCCCACACACTGATTCCCCTCCCCGACAAACTACATTGACACTCAATACAGATACACAAAACTCAAAACTCAAACGAGGGCAATATCGTACCTCCTGTGCAGCCCTTCTCTCCATCCAAGATCTCGTAACCAGGACAACAATGGAAGCGAATGAACCTGGAAATAAAGACAATGTGGGCCGTTTGTTCATAAACAGTCGCTTTAAAGGATGGGATCTTTTTCTAATTTTAGGATTGATTTTCTCGATTTGAATTCGAATGCGCTCTGAAATCCAATCTTCAAAACTTTTTATCGACTTATCAAACACGATAAATTTTTAACATTACATTGTTGGATCCACAGCAAGTATTATCATTTGGAATACTCTCGCCAAAGCGTTAGATAAAGTGAGACTCAGATAAATCAGAATGAAAATATTATATTCTTGAGACTATTTGAACGATTATTTTTGGCATACACTTCCAAACACATAAAGAAAAGTCAATAAAGGCATAATATGCAAATCTCTTAAAATCTCACGAATACAACAATTTGCTATATAGCGAGATTTCAAAGCCATCTAGAAATTTTCTTCATTGTATGGCTTGTTAAAACTTGTTTGTGTTTAAAAATACAAAAGACCGGCGGGCAATGGTGACAAACATGACTTATAGCCAAACATACGCGCTTTAACACATGGCCTAATGGGGGAGTTTGAATTTCAAAACTTTTTGAAAGGAGTGTAAATTTGTTACGTATTCGACTTACGTTTCTTGTCCACATATATCGTGATGTTGGGCAATCATGCATTTAGAGGAATACCTCTCCCCAGTGTCGGCCACTTCTTGACTCGAACACACGTTCGGCCTGAAACAAAAATCGATCAAATGAAATACAATAATTTTCAGTCAAGTTGTCAATCTGATCCTTATTTAGAAAATATCAAAATCAAGTTATAACATCGGAGAAACAAAAGTCATTCGATTTGTTTTATATATTTCTGGAATATCTAGCTAAAAGCAGTAACTGATCAACCATTTTGAATAATGAAAAAGTACCAATTCTATTGAAAAAGAAAAAACGTAGTTTACCAACATTGCATTTTCTCAAGATAATCATTCACAGATGCAAACAAAGCTTATCCACCCCATTCAAAAATTTGGCAAACACGATTGTGAAATTGCTTATGTTTGGATTATAATTTTCCCTCTAATAAATTGAGTCAGAGAATTTTGAGAAAGTTTATTTGAGAGCTTAACATACACAGACTAGAAAATGTCGTCCAGGAGATAATGTTGCAAGACTTTTAATTTTTTGAAGAAAGTGTAGAATACACAGGCATTTTTCTTAAAAAATGAGAAACTGAATTCATTTTTATGAAATGACAATGTACCCTTTCAGTAGCGTCATCCATGGCTCGGTAATTGTTATTTTCTTCATGTGAAAATTGCTGTCCATCGCCATGGCAACAGCAATAGATACAAATATGATACCTATGGACAACATTGCTGAATCTGAAAATAAGAGAAATTGTTTGAGTCATAGTTGTTTTCTTTTCCGGGGTGACTTCCGGGGTGACAATACCGGGTGACTTGAAAGATAGCTACAACGTCGGTTACCCTACTATCACACCTAACTAGTTCTCACTACGTTCTTGAAAACGGGCGTCAACTGAGTACGAACGGACTGGACGTACTTAAAACCGTTTGGGGTCTATTTACAAACTTAATTCATCGAACGTACTCGAAAACGATCACAGAACGAAAACTTATTGTAAAACACTCTTATGACACATTCAATGTTCGCAATTGTACTAATAACTAAGATAAATTAAAAGTTTATATTATTATGATTAGTGCTATATCAAAGGGATTGGTCAATAAAAAGTATCTGCGTAAAAAAGCGTCCATTACTTATTGATCACCCCTCGTATTTGCAAATAAGACATTGAATTTGTAAATCAGTACTGTGAACGAAAATCCTTGGTACCCTGTACTTAAGAATTTCAGAGCATATACATGGAGAACAAAATGTCTATTCCATGATCATTATTAAAAGCGATGCATTAACCGTTTCAATAACTAGTCTTGACAGAATGTACTAATATCATATCAAGTAGCTCCAGAGTTACCAGACAAAGTTCCAGAGAAAGATAACTTTGTCTTCGGCTCTTCAATTATTTTTTAATCGTGGCGCGATTATCCAAAACAGAGGCTTCTTTCTAGAGCCTCTAGAATTGTTATTTATTGCGCCCCTCATTCTGATAACTAACCTCGCGCTCTAAGAAAAAGTACTTACTCACACTCCCCTCCAAAAGTCTGGCAGCACTAACTTCACTTTCAGATAATGTGTAAGGCATGATTGACGTTTTGACAGGACGTCAAAACTAATATCCCCGACCTTATATAATGGAGGAACCTTATTTACAAATACAAAGTTGGTTCAATAGACTTTCCAATGGAAAGTCGGGTTTCCCACACTTTTGGAGGGGAGTGTAGGTCAATCTGACATTTCCAGTTGCCCTACATTTTTTATCATCATTAATATAGTAAACATAAAACATCAAGTACAAGTTAAGTAGACAGAAGAACTATAACAACACTTAAGCAAGTCGTGTGGGTGTTCTCTTGGACGGTAATTATTGTTCATGGCTTGTTACCATGGCAACGGAGCCCCCTGTTCAAACCAGGAGTGAATAACATGACACACCCGGTGTTTTATTAAGTCCATATTCGTGGCATTCCTGTTATCAAATGATACTAAAATCCTTCCCTAAAAGCCAGCCAAAACTGTTTATGAGTTAACATTGGCCAATCCTGGAGAAGTTATGAATTGATTCTTCCAAGTTGTTGTTTCAATAAATTCTTGTAAATGTACATGAAATATAAACGAGGCGATTCTCTATTTTTGAAAGAAACTAGAGGATATCTGAACCTTTGAGTTTTGGATCTGTTTGTATATTTCTGAGTCAGCATCTGACAAGAAAAGAGAATTGATGCCCACGAGCTCTGAATGACCCGAAAAGCACCCCACCTTGTACACGGGTGCTAACCGGACCTCCTGATACCGTGAGCTAAACTTGGCGGTATTATGGCTAATGCAAGGGGCTATATGTCTTAGGGAGCTCGGCGGTATGTTTAGCTCATAGTGGATCCTCATTCCTCAAATGCTCAACATATATTTGGTTGGCCCCATTGTTGGAGTTTTACTTTATAAGGCTAAATCAACTGAGAAATCATTTTAGAAATGTGTAATTGAAGCTATTTTCAAGACGCGAGACCAAACTCTCGAAAGGGTTAGCTATGTGCCAGACTGTCTGTAGTTTTACATAGCAAATGACCTGCCATTGTCTATAATAAGTTGATCCGACCTGACCTTATTCAAGGCTATACCAGATATGTTTGAAGCCCTACCTGTGATAGATGATGGACCATTTGTTAGAGGAACGAACCTAGAAGACCTAGATGAGTGCCGTTAACCACTAAATAGCTAAATCTTTTTTCTGAAAGTGAACCCAGATTTTTTCCATCATATCAATCGAAGTCTTAATGTTTTTCTTATCAGTATTCTGACAGTTTGTCGAATCCAGCCTTCGGTTATAATTTTACCTTTTCATCCAATCCCGGTGTGAAATAAATTGCTCTTCTCATTAAGTTATCAGACTTATAATACAAAAATAATACCAATTGTGTCAGCATATACTAGATTTATAAAAAGGAATCAACATTTCTTACGACCTCATCTAGGTTAAAACAACTTTTAAGTCTTAATTACATAATTTCAAATTATACCGAACACGACATTCACAAATAGACTAGGTGCGAGTAGAAATAATCTTGATTTACGTCATTAAATATTCAAAATTCAGTCAAAGTGATGTCATGTTTGAAATCTGCATGTAAAAGTACATCTAGAAATATGGTTTCGAAAATTGTTTATCAACTTTGAAAATTTAATTTTTTTTGAAATGTGACTTCTTGTTCGGGTTGATTCTCCATAGACCCCATTATACAAAATCACAAAAAGTGAAATATCTTTTCTTGTATTGGATAGATAACATTTTCTTTCACTGGACATATTCCAATTCGCATAACTATTAGATACATAAAGGTTATATGAAAATTGAACCATTAAAACAGATGTTATTAAAGTTAAAGTGAACTTTCTCCTATACTCGCCATGCTATCTGACCCGAACGAGCCACCTGGTGGTGAATCTGGTAACTACCTACTCGCATCTGCGTTATTGCGGAAATAGTTAGTCAGACACACCCGCCTACTCGACAGTATCCTTATTATTTTCTGAGGCACGATTTGCTTCATTTAATATGATATATGTGGGCAATTTAACCCTTTGTCTGACACCCGTATACAGTCTTGGAAGATATATGCCCAGTAACTTTCGACACTTAAAGCCTCTCGGAGTGAGACGGTTTCCAGAACACCACTTTTTCGTATTATGTATTTATAGCGTTTGTAAATTATTGTGGTTATAATGTAATGTTTGTCGACATGTATCCTAAAATGAGAGGTAACTTAGAGAAAAGCAATCAATCTTTAAGTTATCCCTACGTTTCGAAATGTATTTGGAAGCATATGTTTGTTGATGCTTCAAAACTCACGTCTTTCGAGAGTATTTCATCATAACAATTCTTGATCGTGTGACCTCCATTATGGAGAGAATGAATCCGCGATTGTAATAAGGATTTTTAAATCTTTAAAAACGAACCATTTCAAGACAGTTACTAGCTTATAACTTTTGTGGGTTTTATTGCGGCCACATTACTCAAGGGAACGATTTTTATTGTTCAATGATCCAAAACAGTTTTGTTTATTGTTCCCATAAAAACCAAAAACCACTTAAGCCTACCTGCTTTAATCCTAGGGCAGTCTATGGCATTCAAAATTCAAGAACATCGGTTTGAAATCCACCAAACACAACCAGGAAACTACCTGGAACTTAAAATAAAACTAGTTTGAAAATGTCCATTAAACATGGCTTTAAAAAAGTAGAGTCTTCTAGAACTTAATCCATATTTATATATTGAATGCGTACTTAAACTCAATCGAAATATGTGATTCCATGTAAAATTATGCACGGAAATTTTATCGAAATTAAAAAAAATTATGATATATTTAATTCACATACTTACAGTTTTATGGTTAGTGCTTCCCCAGAATATGTGAGCCTTGTGACAAAGCGTGTCTCCCTTTTTGTCAAAACATTCTTGCGCTGTATTTTTGCGAGTATAATAAGAAGTCTTTGGGGAATTGCGCCGATTCGCTAACACCAAAGGCAATTAAATGCGAACTTGATATTAGTGTATCACTTGAGCCTCAGCTAAACTTTTTTGTAAATCACATGGATATCTAATGCAATCTGACATCTGTTTTTCTTGGTGGGTAGGTGTTTGTCCAACATACAGCTGGGTTCCTATGTGTTTTTAATCTGATAGGCCATTCAAGGTTAATAACATGTTTAACGTCCCCCGTTAAGAGACACAATCTTAAGCGGTTGGGATGGAGCAGAAATATATTAAAAAACACAAATCTTTATATCTGTCAAATATCAAATATATAACAAACATTGAATAGTGTGACTGATAAAATACCTAGACGCAATATGGGATGCGGCGATCCAAAAACAGCACTTTGAAAATCATAAGCAACAACAAGCAAGGATGGGTACCATCAATCAAATTAGTAGTTAGCTGATTGTTTTAAAGGCTATGATTTATCTATTTATACAGATGTGATACAAGGTCTATTTATACAGATGTGATACAAGGTCTAGATTTTTCACTTTACTATGTGAATTTAATTCATGGTTTTATTCAAACAAAATCAATAAGCATGGAAATATTGTTAAAATCAAAGAACTCCTTTCACTATAATATTTTTCTTGTTTTCCGAAAATTTCCTCATATGATTTTAGTAGGGAAGGACGTTAAACATGAATTTTTCATTGAATGACCTTATCATAGAGGCTATTAAGCTACAAGATATGGCTATCTGAGCCTCTGAAATACTTTTTTTGCGTGGGTTGTTTGTCCAGGTTGGAAATACGTTGAACTTCTTATTCCCGAAGAATTTCCTCCAAATGTTTTTTGCTCCCTCGAGCGATGAAATCATAGGTGAAAAGATGAGTGAAAGAGAGAAGATTCCTCGTCAACCGTACGAATTAATAAAGCTGGTCATCCAATCTATCTAAATAACTCAACAATAAATAAATAAGTTATGATGATTATTCTTGAGCAAAGTTTTCCCGACCCTTTGTATCATTTAGCTCTTGATGTGTACAATTTCCAAAATGTTTGATGTGATCGAATTTGGAGTTCAGAATCTCTAGAAAAGGATGAATAAAATAATTAATGGAAAATTGGGACATACCCCAGGCCCAATCCAAAAGCATATATAGCAACGGTGTAGTATTAATAACCATATCAGTAGTGCCAATTACTAACCCCCATGTGTGTAGCCAACAAGCACTTTTAACCTATCAAAATAAACAAAATGTAATATGATGTAAACTAAAATCGGTGGCAGGGCAATTTACAGACTTGAAAGAAACAAGCATATAATTAGACCATTGGTTTGTAAAAAAAACAGAACTTAAAATAGCTGAATTTTACATAGGTTGTTACACATAGAATTTAATATCCGCCAAAACAAATGAAATGGCATTTATTTATATTTTTTAACCTTTGAATATAAAGAGCGACTAAAAAAGTTACTAACACTGACAATGGGAGAATACAATGGTTTTAGTTCTTGTTGACCTTTGTTGACCTACCTTTTTGGAAAAAAACAATACTTTTGTGATGAGGTGATTGAATTAGGGTTACAACAAAACCAACATTTCCCCCCTCACCCTAAAAAAAATTGCGACTTGTAGCCTTATAAAAAATGTAAAAATGATTTTCCGTAAAGCTGGTTAAGAAGCTGAAGCTGGTTAAGAAGCTATACATGTCTTTCAACTCTTGGGCTCCCCGGGGGGGGGGGGTACTCGCATTTATTGGCTATATGGGGACGTGCAGCTAAAGTGGGTCACATTTTCGCCGAAAAAGCCCTAGATGTTTGTCCCATTTTAAAGAAAAAAAAACTAGATATGGGTCCCATTTTGATGAAAAAATCCCTAGAACTGGGTCTTCTTTTTGAAAAAAAATCGCCGGATGTGGGTCTTGTTTTTTAAAAATGACCTTGAGGTGGGTTTATTTTTGAAAGAAACCGCCAGATGTTGGTCCAATTTTAGAGAAAAAATCCCTAGATGTGGGTGGATATTTTGAGTCTCAGCGGCACCCCCTGTACAAAAAATTGACCAGTACCCCCCCCCCCGCCGGGATGGTCTCTCATGCCTGGCTACGCCCATGATCTTGGTGGTCAATGTCCTTGGTAATAAAAGGTTTCCAAAGTGTTTAATTCTGAAAGAGGATCAGGACGTGGCTTACATCGTATTATGATATGGTAACGTTGATGCTCATTACAGGGAAACGATTTGAAATGCGATACTAGAAGGCATTTGGATAAGGGCTAAATCTGCCAACCATATTGAATTTAGGTCTAGTAGCTTTGAAAATAAATTTTTGACTAAGTTAGACATGCTATCAAAATCATGTATTTTGATTTTTCCATTTTTTATGATGAAGTGGCGAAATGACCAATGTCGGCCGTTGGTGTAACCACGTTGCTGTAACAAGTTGTCACATTCTGTAACAGTTTCCAGCGGAGACATTTTGTCATGTGATTCCACCTGGTTTATTATGGAAACGCCTGTTGAATACAAACGTCTGATATAAAGATATCCATTATTGTAGATTAAGCCCAATATACACAAATGGGGCAAAATCCTACTTGCTCCATCTGGTCCCATCTTGCCCCGAAGAATCCCAACTTGTCCCATTTAATCCCATGGAGTTCCATGGGACCCCAGCAACTTTACCCAATCGAGGGCCACGGAAATGATGTAATTAAATTGATCAAAAGTCTCACGATGCCCATAGCAAGAATGGACTTCAAAGGACTTCATAGGCCTTTAATCGGGCCCCACGTGGGAACTCATGGGACTCAAGGGGTAAAAGTCCGACGGAGTCCCGTGGAGTCCCACGGAATCCATGGGGCAAAGCCCACGAGGTCTCACGAAGTCCCACGCAATGTTAAGTCTATGTAGGTCCTAACTTGGCCCCATTGGTGTATGTTGGGCTTTAGGGAACTATATGTATTAAGAAAGAATAAAGTATATAAGCTGAAAGTCCTGCATACAAACCCAAACATGTTTATCAAACTAAAACAAGTCAAGGGTCACTTACACCCCAGTCACATTTCCTGCGGCCGCCGTGCGGTCTATCATTTCTGCGGCCAGTTGCTTTTCTACGCTCGCCGCAGAATTTCTGCGCTCTCATACTTTTGCAGTCACATTTCCCACGGCAGCCGCACGGTGAATTTTAAATTTCTGTTGATAAATAATACTTTTTTTCATTTATTTTCATCAGGACAATTTATAAATGTTATTCATAGTGCTAGGATGTAATATCAAATGAAAAGTGATCGTGAAACATTGACAAATAATGATTCAATCTTGTTGAGCCAGTTGATTTCTACGGGACCTCAGAAATGAACAAATATTATAACTCCGAGTTTTAATTTCTACGGCGACCCTGCGGCCTGTAAAAAGCTGGATACGCCGTACGGAGGCCGCAAGGCGAGCGTAGTTTTTCTACGCTCGCCGCAGAAATACACTGATTTAATTGATCTGCGGTCGACGCACGCCCTCCGTGCGACAAATGTGACTGGGGTGTTAGATACAGTAGTACAATAACGTCATTTCAAAGGGCAATATAGTGAAATATTGGTCCAAGGGCCGCAGGCCCAAGGTCCAATATTTCACTATTTTGCCCGCAGAAATGACGTTATTACTATTATTACCACCGTTAATGCCCAGGGTTGAAATAGCAAATTTGAAATAGAAAATCTTACGCACTGAACGATATCACTTTTCCCGGGAAACATAGCCGGGCGGATAATGTCATTATTGCCCGACTAAAGTCATTAACGCCCGACACAATATTGCTCACGTCAATATAGCAATTTAAATGCCTTCTCAACTAGTACTAAACCCCTAGAACAGGCCCTGCAAGGTGGTAATAATCTCTATATCTTCCAGGTTTGTATGTATGCCTAAGAACTCGATTTCGCTGAAAAGCAGCTTTGTTCATCACTAGATTACATAAACATACGAGAAGCAACCGCAATATCCTTTATCAACTTTTTTTGGATCGTATATGATTAATTGCTCACCAAGGGCAGAGTGCTATGATTTCTTATCAAAGTTAAAAGTCATGAGAAAAGTTTAGACTAAAACATTAAACATAAAGTGGTTTAGTGTTTTACTAGGTTAACCCTGATCTGCGTTATGTTAAGTTTGTAAATTGGTTTTAAGATATATTCTTTCGAAAAGCATTTGGGTTAATCGTTTGACTTCGCTTCTTAAAAGAGAGCTTCATCTTCGGTATAACTAGTTTAGATGCGCGCAGACCAGGGTAGGTGTCGAAATAGCCTGCATCTGATTGGTAACATAACCTTAATTTGAAGTACAGTTTACCACTCTATGCGGACGGAGCCTGTGGGAAATATTTGGTGCTGATGTAACGGTAAATTTGAAAATATTTTCCACAAAACAGAAAGTTGAATGGAAAAAGTGTATGTCGTAGTATTGATCAATAAATTATGTTTTGCCCAGAACACTGAATGACATTTACCCCCTATTCAATCTTAATCTATTTGAGATTGTACGTTACAACGGTCAACGGTACACTGCTGGGTTGAGTCTAACGAAGCATTTTTATAACGAAGGTTAGCGAAAAAATTGTGTCCACACTGGCTTTTTCCAACCCTAACGAAGCAATTATTTGGTATTACACTGCACTTAAAATGCTTCGTTGCGCGTGCGCATTACTCATCTGCCCCATCCACTTATTATGATTAATATTTTTATTCTTTTGATATAAACCATTGATCAAACTCAAAAATCTAATTTTTAATCTTTATTTTAACAAATCAGCACAGAAAAAGACTAGTTCAAAATTCTCGGGAAAATAAAACAAGATGAATGTGATCATTCGGTACACATGTCCATACATTTTTCCTATCATTTCGATTTTTATATGTTTCAGCTGTCAATACGATTACAAGTATAGTTTTCATTTTCTATCATTTCCTTGGGAAAACATATGGAATAAAAATAGGCCTATGTTAATTACTAGGAGGAATTGGATTTGGGGTTTATACAGACGACTAGTATGTATTATCGTATAAAAACGTTCAATTTCCAAATGGACTTCTCAGTTATATTCCAAATAGTGTAGCCATTACTAAAATATCTCGGTGTTCGGCTGATGGTTTAACTCACGCGGTTCTAACTTCGATCGTTAATTTGAATTTTCGACCTACCAGATGCTCGAAAATCAAGGATTATGAGTCTCATACTGCACCGTTTTTCTTCAAACCTATACCATTAAAATCAAAACAAAATTGCCTTTCTGTCGGTGCATTACTTTATTGTAAAGAGTCCCTCGTTCTAGCAGCGTTTTGGTCCCCAGCTGTTAGAAGGCCTTCTTACAGCTAGGGACCAAAATGCCGCTGGAAGTAGGGACTCTGTTTAAGAGAATAATGTACCATCAGAAAGGGATTTTTGTTATGCTTTGAATGGAACAATTTTGAAGAAAAACGTTGCAGTATGAGACTCATAATCCTTGATTTTCAAACATCCGGTTGGTCAAAAATTCAAATTAACGGTCGAAGTTAGGACCGCGTGTAACCACTATTTCATGACCAATTCATTTTAATATGAATATTACCCGTCTCGGCAATACATGCATATTTGAGTGAGTTTGACATAAATTAGTATGTTAATCCATCAGCCGTCCGTTGAATTCGAAAATGGCGCAAATAGGAAGAAACTTGAATATCAGTTGTAAGCATCGTCTTACGACATATCTGAATAGTGTTTGGGGCCGGCCTAAAACATGCAGCCTCTCTTTGGCAAGTATCTGTCGACAAGAAACAATTTTGGTCACTGTTCCTCGTCCGCAGGTTTTACCGTATTTGTATACGGAAGTTTTGAAACGTAATTAATTCAATATATTTAAACATGAAGTTTAAATTCAATTACAATTTAAAATTGTCGAAGAATAAAATAATGGAACGACTAGTACAAGTGCATGTATTGCAATGGGGCGATAGCCAGTTGAATACGATTTCTGAAGAGAGACATTTTCGAATCAATCAAATCGGCTATATTCCCTGATGTGATTCACCGGGAAGCAATTGTATCAGTATCATGGAATTAACACCTTTAGAATTACATTCAAGGTATAATTATTCGAGGCGCAAGAAAAAATTAATATTAAACATGTATGCCACAACTTTCTATTTAGTAAGCATATCTTATGTAATTTCAAAAGTTTACCCTTCCACACTTGAGACGGAGTTTTCCGAAAGAGGGACATTTAAATATTCTATTACAAGTACATGTATTGCAATGGGGCTGCCTTGCTTTGGTAAACTTTTTTTGGCTAGTGTTATAACGGCCTCGTGTATAACACCATACTTTCGCCTGTGTTCAGTAATAGTGCTATAACGTATACCGTTCAAATGATGGTAGACGGTGCATGAAGAAATCATTTTCAAATAACTTGTAATTAAACAGAAAAATTGAAATCAACCGTGCATGTAACATGCTATCAAATGAGGAGTCGTTGTTTCCAAATTTTAGGAGCTACAGGCTGGAATCTCTATCGACCATAATGCCTAGTCACATTTGTTCTACCGTACGACAGACGTAGTTTCCCAGAATCTGAGAAATATGCAGCATAAAATATAGGGATACGCACTAGCAGTACGATGTAGATTTTCTCTATCGATTTCTTAAAGCTACGGCCACCGTGCGACCGTCGACGAGCAAATGTGACCGGGGCTTTTACTTGTATTCTGATATTTATCACATCTTAATTCTCAACTATTACTTTGTTTTATTGCGGTGCATATTTCTAATCGTATATGTGTACGTGGTATGATTTATAGTCACCAGGGACAGCACTGGAATATTAAAGGGGGGAGGGGGTGCAACACTTTGGGTTAATTTTCTCAAAAAACTATGCCAATATTAAGTATTTTAATTGCCCAGTTTATGTGGGAAAAGCAGAAGAGGCTGTCTGTGTCTAGCTGCACGAATATACTGTGATGCAATTCCAAAATTCTACCATATATGGGCATCATTGCCATATCTAAAATTAAACAGTCGCCATTTCTCAACCTTTCACACTTCAGAATTTGAATCGTAAGTTTTTGTCTTGCATTAACAAAAAATAAATAAATAAAACATACAAGAAGTGATCAATTGATTAGTTAAAATCTTTTGTTTGCTGATTGTTAATTTAAAGCCAAATAAATGTTAACTTAATAAAAAACGACAGCTTTGTTGGAAAATATCGATGTTGCATTCTGGCTGCAAATCCTCTTTGCTGTACATTACTAGGGTGAGAGAAAAAAGATGGCAGTGAAGTCTAACTGTTTGTTTATTCCAAAAAAATAATACATAACGACACACTACTGTCATCTTTATATCGGTCTATAGCCTGTGCAAAAATGGATTCAGCTACAAAAGATATCGCTGTGTCTAATTGCAAACTTGTGTACCGAAGTCATCAGTTACAGGCCACCTAGACTTCCACCAAGTCCACTAACACGGTCATCAGTTCCACGGTTCTCACAACGCGAATGTCGTTTTTTTCCGAACAGGGGTGGTGTATTTCGAAATTTGAGACCCTTTCCGGGTCAGTTCATGTCGTTGGTTGCAATGTATTTTTTATGTGAATAGCAAACATATAAGCTTGCAATTTAGACAGCTCCTTGAATACAAAACGCATTGACTCGTACGAAAACATTATTTTTATTGCAGTGTACAAAGTCACCTCGCCTTGTTTTGGTTTACGATCATAGGGAGAATTTCTTCATCTCGCGATTCCCATTTATTCGAAACATTGCTGTTAGACTATGTTTTAAAAAGGTCAAAAAGTGTATATATTTGCTATTGTTTCCTCGTTTATGTTGATAATTTAGAGTTTTTCTAGCCTTTTTATTTCTTCTATTACTTCAGATGTATCCATAGTTGCCCATACTTCTTGTCTTGGGTAATTTAACCAATACTTTGTTACTAAGTCTTTTTGAGTGTGTCTCCCTGGACGTTCGAACCACCCATTTCGCCAAACAGTTTCTACATCTGTTGGTATTGGACCAAAGATGTCCACATATTTATCCCTCACAAACATCGTGTTGTACCAATCAGCATCGATAAGGGTGTAGCCATATGGTTCAAGTAAGTCATACCAGGCACGCAACGAAGCCCCGTATAATATTTGCTTTTCCTTTGGCCTTTTTGAGAGAAATGTCCACTTGAAACCATCAGTATAGTTCATGTGATAATGGATACCTGGGGGGTATACAGGATTATATTCCATACTAAAGATGTCAGCACGAACTCCAGCCTCCAGAAATGCCTTCAAAACATCCCAATCATAAGAATCTATATCAATCTTTAACACGCCTACATTCTTTGGAATGTTAAACATTTTACAAATATCCTTTACATTTTTAGGAGTGATAATTTTAGATGTCATGTTAAGCTTTTTACTAATTTTGTCTTTCTTTATGCGACCATCCGACTTAAATCCTTTCCAACCCGCTTCCAATAATTCGCTTACATCTGATCGCCCTTGGGCTCCTAAATCGACGCCATATTCCGCAACAGACGATGGGTATCCTTTGTCAATGAACCTCACCAGATTAATAGTAGATATATGGTTCGTTTGACTCTGCGGATGGTCATCAAAGTCATGTGATATTTGACCAATCAATTCACCGGGATGCTTTATCATTTTGTGACAGCCCCGATGCTCCCAAATGGCCTTGATATCATTTGCAAGATTTTTCCACGTTACGTCTTGGATTTTCCATTGAATTTCGTCACAACTCGGCTGTTGTTGATTATATGATAATCCATCTTTTGAATCTTTTTGACAAATTGTTCCATGATTATTTATTTTATGCCACATCATTAGAACAGTGACAGTAATTGCACATGCATATATGCAAATGAAGTAATACCTTATATGTCTCAAATTCATATTCCACTCGTTAACTATCCTATGTTTGCAATAAGTTATATATCCTGCTCGTTGATTACTCAGATGTTTCAAGGCAATGTTACTTAAAGTGTGCGCCAAAGTTTAAAGGAATATTCCTTGCCAGACCCTTTCTCTCTTGATATGGTAGCTATAATCATACCTGTATATAGTTTCATATTTAGCAAAACATGGGAAAATGTTTTAATCAATATTGATCATTTAAAAATCTAGTGCTTATTTCCAGTGAGCTGCCATCTTTTAAGATTTCTTGCAGAAAGTGATGTCATCAACTCTCAACTTCTATAACCTTAAATAACCTTTATAACAGTAAAGGAAAGTAGCACAAAATCACTTCTAGACAAGTGATCATTACTTTCTGTGCAAAAATATTTTCAGGGCTTGTCAACTTAGAATAAAAGAAGAGATTTTCAGAAGGATTAAATAAGATACAAAGTTGAAAAAGAATATTTAGCTGGTTTTGTAATTCTTAATAGCTCCTCACCTAATGCTATATGCAAAGTTGAGAGTCGATGACATCACTTCCTGTGTGAAATTTTGAAAGATGGCAGCTTACTGGAATTGAGCATCACATTTCTAAGTGATCAAATTTGACCATATCAAAACATTTTTGCGTGTTTTGCTAAACATGGCAAGCACATATATGGTTATAGCTACCATATGAGGAGAGAGATGGTTTCGCAAGGAATATTCTTTTAAAACTGCGCAGGCGCACCGCTCTCGCTAAACTATATAAAGAGATTACCAGGTACACGATTCAGAGGTAAGCCAGGAAGGCGAACGATCTTCGTCTCGTGATGATTTACCATATAATCGTAACCAGGGAAGTTTCACCTTTGAAATTGAAAATTACTATTAGATATACTTTGTAGATGTTATTTATGAAGCTATTTAGTGTTTGCATCAATCAAATGGCTCATTTTGAACATATAAAAAGTATTTGTGTTTTGTTTCCCAGGGAATTGTATTGTATGTAGTACACACATAAATAGTGTACATTATACAGTACTTGAATAGCCTGGTTTACATAATATTGAAGGGCATGCTGATTACATGCACACGAGTAAAATAAAAAATAAACTCTTCTAATCTCCTAATGTAAACACGGCGGTATACGTAGCCCGATTTATCGGGGACTTTAAGAGTTGTTGGAAATTCTCCAACTTTGACAGGAGAAACAGGCTTGAATACTGTGTAGCGATACTATGATTTCATAATTTCAAAACTCCATAAAACATTATTCTATGTACAGCAGACTTGCCAACCTCCCGTTTTTTACGGGAATCTCCCGTCATTTTTTTGTTTTTCCGTAAAAAATACAAACTCCCGTACCGTTTTCTCCCGTAAAAACTCCCGTACCGTATTTCTACTAAAATCTCCCGTAATTTTTTCTAAAAATATGGCCGTAAAATCTCCCGTATTTTTGCTGAAATCTCCCGTAAAATCTCCCGTATTCTTATATAACTCCCGTAAAATCTCCCGTATTCTTGGTATAACTGCCGTAAAATCTCCCGTTTTCCGGTATAACTCCCGTAAAATCTCCCGTATTCTTGGTATAACTCCCGTAAAATCTCAGTTTTTTGCTGTCGAAATCTACCGTATTTATAAGGAATTTGACAAAGTGACCTTGATTATTTCAGGCACGCTTCTTTCTTTTACTCCAAGAAGGATTGGCTCCAATGGTTCACTATCGATACTTTCATAAATAACTTAAAAGTACTTCATTCCCATGATTCAAATTGCTTTTCTGCGATCAGTTCGGTATAAGTTTGCACACCAAATGTCCACAAACGGGGGCGAATTCACATTCAGTCATACTTCTGTCGGGAGAATACATTTTGTTTTTATATGGCGCTAAACAAAATATTAAAGGCGCATTATGGGTAGGGACTGCTGTGAAATAACGAACGTAAGTGACATCTACCTTAGATTATAAGTTCTAATTAATTTATTAACTGCGCATGCGTCAAAATAATTTCAACTAATTAAATCGCTGGATTTAATGCTCGTGCGCAAAAAAGCGAACCTAAAAATGGAACCTCACGCAGATTGCCCTTAGCATATAGTGAACGCCACATATACATTTTACTTAGCTTTGATCAATTCGTTTCTAAAGTAATAAAATGTTGTATCTATAATCTAAACAGATCATATTAATAATATAGACAGTTTGAAATATAAATCATCCCAGAGTTTGACATTTGAACTACATATTCAGTTAAAATAATTATATGAAATAAACAATTTCTGTGGTGGTTCGAAGTTGCATTATAATTTGAAGAGTTCTATGCGGATTTTCTGAGTCACCGATGGCGCTTCATTTACAAGGTAAGAAGCCGAAATCTACCATAAAAAACTCCCGTTTTTTTCAGAAATCTACTATAAAAACTCCCGTTTTTTCAGAAATCTACCATAAAAACTCACGTTTTTTCAAATTCTACCGTAAAAACTCCCGTTTTTTCAGAAATTTAACATAAAAACTCACGTTTTTTCAAAATCTACCGTAAAAACACCCGTTTTTTTCAGAAACCTACCGTAAGAACTCCCATTTTTCCGAAATCTACCGTAAAAACTCCCGTTCTTTCAAAATCTACCGTAAAAACTCCCGTTTTTTCAAAATCTAAAGCAAGAACTCCCGTTTTTTCAGAAATCTACTGTAAAAACTCCTGTTTTTTCAAAATCTACCGTAAAAACTCCCGTTTTTTTCAGAAATCTATCGTAAAAACTCCCATTTTTTCCGAAATCTACCGTTTAAAACTCCAGTTTTTTCAGAAATCTACCGTAAAAACTCCCGTTTTTCCGAAATCTACCGTAAAAACTCCCGTTTTTCAGAAATCTACCGTAAAAACTCCCGTTTCTTCAGAAATCTTTCGTAAAAACTCCCGTTTGTTTTATAAATCTACCGCAAAAACTCCCGTTTTTCAGAACCTACCGTAAAAACTCCCGTTTTTCAGAACCTACCGCAAAAACTCCCGTTTTTCCTGAAATCTTCCGTAAAAAGTCACATTTTTTAAAATTTACCGCGAAAAATACATTTTTTAAAAAATCTCCCGTAAAAACTCCCGTTTTTTCAAAATCTCCCGTAAAAACTCCAGTTTTTTCAAAATTTACCGCAAAAACTCCCTTTTTTAAATCTCCCGTAAAAACTACCTTTTTTCAAAAATCTCTTGTAAAAACTCCCGCTTTTTTTCAAAAACTCCCACATAAACTACCGGATTTTGAAAAAAACTCCCGTAAAAGTACCGCAATTTTTTTTAAATCTCCCGAAAATTTTTCATTTTAGGTTGGCAAGTCTGTACAGGGTGGTCCAAAATATGGGACACTCATATTTCAAAAGATGAATATTGATTTTGTTGATGAAAACATGTCATATTATATACCAGTGGATAGGTAATTTACTGATCTTTAATTTGGTATATCATAAATTCAAGTTTATTATAATGTCTATCAAGCAGCGTCCATAATATAAATGACGTCATTTTCATTTCAAAACGGGTTTTCCAAAACATGCAAAAACAAGTTTTATTGTCAACTTTATTTACATAAACAGACGTTCAATATGTCCATCATTTAAATCAATTGTACCCCTCAATTTTGGCCTAAATTGGCCAATAGTTACATTGATATGCTGTTATAGTCAAAACAGAAATGTTTGTGAGTACTTTGAATTTAAAAAATAAGCAATCAAATGACCATATTGAAACAGTTTATGTAAAAATAGAAACATATATATATATATATTTATCCTAACTTTTGTATATTACAGGTAGTAATGTATAATGTGCAGCAAAGCTGTGGCCTTTTGTAATTTAGGGAGTTTCAGCTATGTTAATTTTTCCGAAAATAACATGGCAGAGAAGTATCAAAATGTAAGAGGACACAGATATGATAGCTAAACTACAAAACAAATATATCTTCAGACATATCTTCGATTGCAGACAATGTAGGTATTCATGTCGTGAATTCAAATTGTCTAGATGAGGCTGTCAAATATTTTGTATCCTCCAAACATTAAAATATCATCTTTGGGAAAAAAATATATTTGAATTGTCTTTGTAAAACTTTATTAAGCCTGTGTTGGAGGATACAAAATGACTTTAAAATATGTGAACTATAAACGTACAATTAAAGTTATTTGTATTCATATTTTTATGTTTATATTTAAATTACAGCAAAGAATGAGTCATTACCAAACCAAGAAACAATATATTTCACTCTCAGTTTCACATGTGATCATGTTATAACCTTTTGGGGAATAGTGATGTATGTAATGTATGTGTGATGTATGTTGCATCCATTGCAATCTTTAATACTTCACATGCAATATGAGCAACATGCCCGTAGCAAGCTTTTAGTAATGGGGGAGGGGGTCGAACCCATCCCCTTGCCCACACATAAACGTTTTTCATGCTAAAGCAATACCATGGGCGACCCTGAAAATTCAGAGGGTGGGAGACGAAAACAAGGCATTAACATGACGAAATGTCACCACCTAGTTACTCACAATATAATTAGTTCAATCTTGAGTCAGATTTAAATTTCCGAGAACTTATAGATGATTTTAAAATTAAAAATTGGTCAATTTGAACCAAGTTTAAAAAATACCTTTTCTGACCCTGACAAGGGCATTGAAGGTGAAATCTCAAATCTAAAGTCAGATTTAAACTTCTGAGAACGTGTAGATAATTTTGAAAAAAAGAATTGATCAATTTGAAGCAAGTTGAAAAAATACCTTTTTGACCTTGAGCAGGTCAAATATTTTTTGACCTTGGGAATATCATTGAAGGTCAAATCTATAGTCAGATTTGAACTTTTGAGAACTTCAAGATGATTTTGAAAAAAGAATTGGTCAAATTGAAACAAGTTGAAAAAATACCTTTTTGACCCTTTTTGACATTGTGAAGGTCAACGAAGGTCGAATCTCATATCTAAAGTCAGATTTGAACTTCTGATAACTTGTAGATGACTTGAAAAAAAGAATTGGTCAATTTGAAGCTAGTTGAAAAAAATATTTTGTCAAATCATGAAGGTCAAATACAAGGAATATCGTTCAAGATCGCACTAGCATCCGATCTCCCCCACATACACAGCCTGGCTAAGGGCCTGACTAATATAAAGAAAGACTTCAGACAAAAATGTGCGTGCGTGTTATTTGGGAAAAATAAATCACCCCAGTAACTTAAAATCATGAAGGAGCTCTTTTAGATTAGACGTAATCAAAAGCTACGAAAACCAAAGGACGAGTGGCTTTAAGACCCTATATTAGCCCCCAAGATATTTAGAAAAAATTGTACAGGATATCAAAGAAGAGACTTTGTCTGATAACCAGATCTAAAAATTAGGTCATTCTGACATTTATATTTCAAAATATAGGTCATTCTATTAACGTGTATGTATATAAAACTACCTTTTCAAGGAAAAATCACTTTTTTCATATCATTATTGTCAATGTTTCTATTTATTATCAAAGTAATCATTATTTTCAGTCATTTAAGACTTTTTAATTGATCCTGTTGCTATTATCTTACATTATAGTGACAAAGCATATTGGGCAACATTCGAAAACATATAAAATATAACAAGTCAAAAATACAAACAAAATATTGAATAGTGATCTAATTTATACTTCATGTAGAACAATTGTCTGCAAAAAAAGTTTGCGAAATGTCAGAAAAGAAAATTGAGCTTTTTTTAATTTACTGAATTTATTATTTCACATCACAGTGAGGAAGCACAAAGAGCAACATTTGAAAACATGGACTTTACATAACTGTTGGTGAGCACATTCATGTGTTTGTTCATTATAATAAGAGATTCTCTGAGCTATCACCATCTTCTTCAGATGACAATATTTCATACATATCTTTTTATTATAAAATGTCAAACTTCGTGCATTTCTTTTTGCTTTTATACCCCTTGTGCCTACAACCCTACTCCCAACAACACCATCCAGTGATTGTATCAGTAGAGATTTTACATTTTGGCATGCCAACCTAAGGTCCTTAAGATGGCATGGGTGCACTAAGGTCCCTATCACTTTTGGAAGAGTTTATTTTCATTCATAAGGTAGTATAGGAGTCTTTACATTTTATAAGCACAACATGTGAATACACACTCAGTAGAGCCAGTTACTTGAATAAAACCTAGACATTGCAAATCTATGGAGTAACTGTTCTAGTGCATAACTTATCAATTTGCAAAAGACCCCATGCAGAACAGTTCTAGTGATAAAGACAGTCTTCCCATTACAAACCAAAGGCTTTACCAAAACGCCCCAAAATCACTATGAATATTTCTATTATTGCAGACATTTATAGTTAGTTTATTGACTTAATTACACAAACGGGCACATTTCTAAAAATCTTACTTTGAAATACGGTACTTATAATTAACCGATGGGTTCCATATACAAATTAAAATGTATTGGTTCATGCACGCACATTGATGAATAAACTTGCACTTGCACTTTGCTTTGGGCATTTTAGAAGCAAATGTCGTTTTTCCGCCTACTGATTGTGACTTACAGTATATTTCTTCTGTAAAATAAAGTTGAGCTGGATTTCTAAATATGAACATTGGTATGATCAGCCAGTGAACTGTGATAATATAAAAAATTATTCATACACAAAACATCAAGATAAGAATGTATTGAAAGGAATTGCATGTTATTATGTTGCTAAGAGTCGTGGTAAAGATCTATGCTTCTCAAGAGGTCATGCTCCAGTTCAAGCATACATATTAGTTCATGAAAAGATCATATGAATAAAGAAAATATACTCAAATATATTAAACACAACTGTCACAATGAAAATTGCAGAAAATTTCCATTTTTGCACAACGCTTGGTCCTTACCTAGATTTTTACATATCTCAAGAAGTACCTTAGAAGCACACTATTCCCTCAATACATATAACTTTCTAGGTAAGAACCAAGCGTTATATGAACAAAGCAAGAGTTTATCATGACCTTCCTCTATCTAAAAAGAAGTAGGTCAACACAATTGCAAATATAACTAATCCCTACTCAATGACTATTGAAATATGACTATTTATATGTACAAAATATTAATCCAATGAGTGTATAAACTATCAAACAATGGGACATCTGCCAAGTTGGGTTTATACATTCTGGGTACATTTTCTGAGACTGATAAGAAATTCACATTTTCATAGGAAGTGTTACATACCTCCCAAATCTACCAAAATATACTTATATCAGTAATCTTGAATGCTTTTTATTGCTATTTCTTGAAAATATACATATTTATCTACAATTTGATCCTACATATCAAGGATATTAACGACATTGCATTTTTCAAAAAATGTTAAGTGACCCCAGGGGTGTCTATAGCCATTCGTTCTTTAGTCTCCTGTTTAAAAAGCCCCATTCTTCACTAAATTGGTTAGCTTCTAGGTTTGCTCTGTAACATATTTCACCTACTAACGAGAATGACCAGAATAGTGGAACCAATTCTAAAAAAATCTTAAAATATACTTCTGGTGGAATGCGCATCGGTTTCCTTACGAAAACTAAGACTTTACTTTATCGTCTAGCTCAGACAGATTTTATTTTGCTCGTACAGTACTAGGTTTTCATTTTTATAAGCAAAAGGTAACGGTCAAAAATAGAAAATGGAATTTCATTGCTTCGCAAAAAACGTTGTAGAAACGAACGTTTGATAAAACAATACAATATTTCAGGATGTCAAAATCCACCTCATTCTAAAAAAATGTGTCTAAATTCCATGATGATCACTTACAGGATAAAAAAGTTAGTAACTTAGTAAGTAGCTCTCCGTATTAATCCTTCTATTTTACATTTTTCGTAGGAGGAGAAGAAGTAATATTAGGGAGTTTAAGCTTGCATGTAAAATGTGGTGTACCTTTCCGTTAAATCGAAACACCAACCTATGTGTTGTACCTTACCGTAACCGAGCATTATACCATATTATACTACATTGATAGTTTGTGAAGTTTGAACTAAAATATTCACGGTCAAGTTCACTGTCTAGGATGTCGTTACATTTACATATAAAAATATCTAGAAACTAGATCAGATCTTTCTGAAACGATGAAAACATCAGTTTGCTCAAATGTCATCACCCTCATGTTGTACCCACAGGGTGCGTTCACCTGTCACGCTTAATTTGGTACACACCTGTGATAGTAGGACCCGGTTTATTCACTTTCAAAATTAAATAAAACCAATTGAAAGACTTAACAAATATAGTTAAACAAGGCGAATTGATTACATTACATTAGAATACCTTAAATTTGTATATAAAAGAGTGAAAATGAATAAATATTTTGCTTATTAACATTATTTATAATGTATGATGTTATAAAGTAGGTCATGCCACAGTAAAAGTTGTACTCTTGGAATGATTAATGGAGTTTAATATAAATGTATCATCCAAAACAGATGTGTACTGGAGGATTCATGATTATTGGACACCCTTTTCTGGAAAAAAACATAGTTCATGAAGCCACAAACTTTGTTCTATAGTGAGGGCATCGGAGAAAAACTGAACATGTAAAATTGTATGAACGTATCTTGCCCATTTCTTAAGTTATCGCTTTTGACAAAGGGGTGTTCAAAATAATTTGCGGCTAATAATTTAAAACTATAACGTTGACTCTTTTTACATTTTTATTTTTACAATTCAATACTAATATCCAAAGAAACATGTTTACTGTTTGTTTGACATACACAATTATGATGAATAATATCTTATTTAAAATTAAACTAGACGAAAATATGTTAATTTTTTATTCCTTTGAAAATTGCTCAGGTTATGAAATGCCAATAGTTGAGAGGTTAAGCTTTGCATATATAATCGAAACTGAACCTGTACGTATCACTCGACCATATACAAATTCATGTAGCCTTCTCATATAAATTGCCGTTCAAATCCAGTGTTTGTTTAGACTACACCATAGCGTGTAATGATTCTATAGTATGTCATTGATGCGGTTTTATAGCTGGTTTTCTAATACATATTTTAAACGAGCTCGTTTCGTAAGATTTTTGGCGCTAAATCATGCATGACATACATCATCGTGTTCAGCAAGAATTCAACTGTGCATCGAAATCAAAATTGACAGCATAGTGTTCAATAGACACGAGTAAAATGGTTCCCGTTGACCCAACGTCAAATTTCAAAATCTCCCGTTCTAAACCCGAAACTCTGAAGCTGAAAGAGCATCTGAAGTAGACTAAGCGCGCATAAAACTATGAGCGCTCGATACATTCCTTTGTTAATTTTTGTACTTTGCGTTCACGGTTACGTTGTGAAAAACATCGTTAGCTTAACCTCTCCATTGTTCCAATGATGCCGCTTACGAATTTATAAAATATAATGTATTTCCTCTACAATACAAGAAAAATCCATCGTCATATGAATACTTTAATTTTCGAATTTTGTATTTTTTGAAATATCAATTATCGTAAATTGGCCCTTATACGATGCTAATAATGTATAGCTATATCTTAAATGGACTTTGAGATAAAGATGCCATGGTAACCTGTATAAGGGGTAGACAAATCAGTTACATTATAACGTATACAATATTATAATAATTTTTGTCATTTTGATAATTTTAAAGCATGCAGAATTTAAATCATGCATTTTTCAAAACAAATGTTTGATAGCGTTTGATAATGTCTGATAGGGCCTTGTTCCCTTTCTTGGCTTTCTTCACTAGTTGGCTTAAACCACTTTTTGGTTTCCCTCACAAGTCTGATGTGAAGCTGCAGGGCTTTTCAAAGAATGCCTTCCCGGTCATACACTTCTCTTGCTGTCTTTTCCTGAGTGTTTCTATCTTTTAAAGATCGAGCAATCTCTTTTGAAGCATCTGTAGGAGCTATCTAATCTTTTTCACTGACCAATGACGAAACCATCAACTGATTATGCAGGCTGTATCACTCCTTTTGGAGAGAGGCTTTTGTCTTCTACTTTGCCCAGCACAATCCTGTCTCAAAGATGTTCCTTTCACTTCAAACTTGTCCTTGCATGTTTCCTAAATCCTACTGGTCATGGCCTCAACTTTCCTCTTAGTGTTAACTTGTAAGCTGTTACTGATTATAGTGTTTAGCTCACTATCGATTATTTGTTAGTTACTGCAGGTAACTTAATCTAGGTTTCCTTTCTAGAATGAGGTTTTTACTTTTGTTGGAAAAGCAAGCTTCAACTAGAAGGTCTTCAGCTACTTGACCTGCTTGACATTAGCCATCACAGAGCATTTGCATTTCGCCCCTCACCTGGATGCATAATATTAGTGGGGCAGTGATTGGTAGATCTTGGGCATAACTTGTTAAAGGACCCCATTTGTCTTTCCTGTTGAGCCCCTTGAATTTGACTCAGCACCTACTGCCTTGACAGCTGATGATTTAAGGTTGAATGGTGAAAGTCCTAACTGAAACAGGAGGTAACGTAGTGAGGAGGCTTGGCTCTGCATCCCACTTCTAGGTGATAGTGAACTGCATGTCATCCTCTTGTCTCGGCCTCATCAACTAGGTTTTAGAACTTGACTTTTTAAACCTGATGAGATATTCTACCTTACTAGGGGTATTACGGATATGGATATGGGGTATTTACAAGGAAATATAAACGATCTGGAATACTATAATTCTGAAGTTGCTTAACACGAAACAAAAACACATTAGAAGAAAAATAAAATCCGTAATTACAATACCAATATGCAATTTACACTACCCTAAAAAATCGCAATTCTGAAGCCCAGTACTTCAAACCGTATATTCGGCTTTATATATGTCATTCGATATTTACCGAATATACGGCTAGCCAAAAACAAACATAAATAAATAACAGGTGGTTCAATAAGGTAGCTTAAACTTTTGCATAGCCTGTTAAACATATGTTTGACGATGAATCAAGACCGTGCTACCCAATGAAGGGTCATGGTTTCCAGATTTTTAGAAGCTATGGACTTCCTATTAGGAAGCAACACCAATAAGTCTGCAAAATGTATAAGGGGTTAGTCAAAAATTGTGCGACAATAGTCAAATTAAAAACAGCATGTCAAAATATCCAATATCAACGGAAAAGTCGGGACAATTCCACAGATAAATGCTCTAATGTAATCCAATGGGAAAATATTGAAATCTTTGGATTGATTATGAGAAAACGAGGATTTTCGGTACATAACCCCATATACCACGGGATAGCTCCATATGTGCCCTTTCAAATCAAAAAAAATTTTGCATAGATAACCCATTGAGAAAAAAAGATATGACCGCTTTTTCCGCCATCTATCCGAATTTTAAACAATTTTCAATAGATTTCAAACTCAAGACCACCGTCACAAAAAGTCAAATATTTGAAGTGAACAGAATCATTTCGTCATACTTTTTGTAAAATTACATACACACAAGATAAACAGAATAAAATATAAAATCTGTACATTTTCACTAGTGATTGCACTGATAAATCTTGATTTCAATCAACCATCATCCCGATTTTGAATTTAGATTTTTTGTCTTCTACCTTTTCACTAGCGCCATCTGTGGAGTTATCCCGTCACTTATTTCAGTTTATTAAGTTTCACTTATTTCAAGCAGTTCAAAATGCTTTGTATATTTCTTCCGACGATAACACCTCCGATGACCTTATCCCCCAACTTACGAGTGATCATTGCGTGACACTGGATTTGTTTATATTACTACGGGATATCAAATTATAACTGAACATTTAAGTAAAAATGATGACTTTACCCTATAAACATAGAGATAATGTTTCACAGCTAACTGAGCGCGCTATAACTTTACTACAGGGTCAATACAACCCACGTGAGAATTGTTTTGGTCATGGTATAGGAAAAGTAGCACTTAAAACACTAGTTTGCTACTTTGTAGATGTATGGCACGTATATGTGTACATGTATTGACAATTAATGTTTGGTAATAGCTAGTAGGAGTGTCAGGGACCGCTGACAGAGTATAATTTTGAACCCAAAAATTGAATTATATTTTTGGCGGTCTCAGTAAATCAATGGGGTAATGAGGTCCTACGTGCTTTTTACAGGCCCAGAAATCAATGCTCGCTTATAAATGTAGCAAAATCTTTTTTCGTTCGTGGGATATTTTTTTCACCATATAACCGAACGGGAAGTTTTTGAATAGGACTACATGATCTGAATGAATGCGAGGATTCGATGGGCTGGGATTTGAGAAATTATGATTTGAACTTTGCCAATTTTACATGTATTCCAATTTCCAATGGGTGAAAAAGTAAGTTGCTTTCTACCACAGCACCTAATTTTTCAATTCGGGGATAAATTGCACATGTATAAGATATCCCCCCGGGATGAATATCACAAGTTGGTCCCAGGATATATCTAAGTATGTAAGATATTATGTAAGCAATTTATGATAATGGGATATCACTGATTGTCTGTTGGAAAAACCTTGAGAGTAGTCTACCTTTAATTAAGGGAAGTGTAAAATCCTGAATTGTTTGTCCAATGACAGTTTGCTAAACATGCATTTATTCCAAAGAGCTATTTATCACATATTAGGAGGTGTTAAGGTATGAGAAACAGGTTTACTTTGCAAGACATAATCATGAAATAGGATCAGCTTATTATTATATGAGGTTATTGGGATAATATTAATATAATCAGACAATATAATATGTCTGACCAAGTGCTGGATGTGTCAAGCTATATTAGGCAAGGGACAATCTTCTTATTTTCATCAATCCAAATTTGACAATGGTTCAAATGATACAGACACTGCTGAACAAAATTGCTCATCTTTTATTGCGAACTGTCCATTTTACATATCATTGCAAATGCACTGTTTAACTGTCCATCTTACATTGCGAACGCATTGTGTAGTTTGATCGCAAACGTGTTGTCGTCCTCAACATCACCAAGTTTTCTCGACCAGTAGTCTACAAACTCTTGGAGGGTAACCTGAAAGTCATACTTTGAAATTTACACGAATGTAAAATGAATATTATTGTCATCCGCTAATAAATGAACTAATCATGAAAGATATATAAGCCTTTTAAACGAGTATTAAAATACCCTGAGAACAGGCTTCGCAAGGTGGTAATAATAGGCGTTGTAAGATTGCCATCGTAATACATATACGTCAATGTATATACTTTTAAGGTATGGGTATACGCGACCCTCTATTTACTGTACATAGATCTATGACCTCTATGCAATTATCTTTCGATCAGCCGCTGTGTGATATTGATTCTTCTTTATGGCAGTTTCGCAATGTTGCAACATCCAATCAGATTGCGAGTTCTTAATCGGGGAATGCTAACTGCTTATCGCAGGGGGTAAAGAGAAAGAATATATTTTGGATTTTGAAGCCCTGTGATCGGAGGATGAAGCTTATTGAATCTGGACTTATTGGTCGTTCAATTTGTTTATCAGTACGGCCACACATGACCAAAGGAAATTCCGTAACTCGGAGTTCTGGTAATTCGAGATAAACTCAAAACCAGCTCTGACATGTCTGAATCTAATTGACTGACTCGTGCAAGGCACGTATCGAGTCTGCCGACGCGCATATCACTTAAAGGTGATTCTTCCCAATTCCTGCAAACAAATTGAATTAAGTTTAATTCTGTTGATTTTTCCAGTATATCAGCAATACGTTTGTCTCGAGATATATCTAAGGTATGTTAGATATTATATATGCAATTATAATGGGACATCACTGATTGTCCGGGAAAACCTATGACATCTTTAGTCTGTACTTTATTCAAAGATGAACTTTTTATAAGCGATGATTCACAATAATGAATAACATTCAACGTCATGTATTTTTAGTCGAAAATAATTAAAAGTTGATTGACAAATAAGATAGTATTGATCAACTGTAGTTCAGAGAAAATGCATTTTAAAATTGAAGCTCTCTTGGAAACCAATGGTACAGTTATATTTAAAACACAATATATTCTTCTTTTCAACCTAGTTAGACAATCAAAACATTGGGTCATTTTTAAAGTTTAGCATATTTAAAAAAGATTTACAAAAAACTGTTTATTTTTTTTTAGAATATAATATGCTTAAAAATACATATTTTAGAAAATAAGTGTCAAATAGATATGACATTTTGTTATTGAATCAGTGTGTCCTTTGTATAATCTTCGCAATAAGTTAAAAAGAGTATTGGCACAGTGAAGTGGAGTATTTGATGAATTAAAATGTCAACTTTAATTTGAAAAATGGCGGGAAATTTGAATATTTGAGAAATAAAAAGCTGACAACTATTTTTCAAAATAATATATTTTCAAAAATCTCTAACATAACTTTTTAAACCATGAACAATTGTAAATGAATGAAAAACATATTGCAAACTTTGCACGGTGCCTTTAAGATTTCTTTTATTTGCATCGCTAGTTCAACAAGTAATATATATGATAATTAAAATGCATACTTTGCCGTCGTTGTTGGCATCAATCCGCCTGATGAAATTCATGACGGACACGTCTAAAGTTCTTATAGCATCTTTACTGTCGTAAACACCGTCAGAGTTTGTGTCTGCAGTGAGGAACTTATCCATTACGACTTTCTTTTTGAAATCTGACATTGGTTGCTGCAATTTAAAAAAAGTATTATTTAGGAAGTGAACCATATATGAGAAATATTAAGAACGACTGAAAGGCACAGTCATATCTAGCGAGCAGGCTAAACAAAAGATGTTTCAATTTTAAAATAGCCTTGGCTTAGCTCAGCATTCCTTGTCATGCATTTTCTAAAAATCCCCAAAGTGTATATTTTATTTCAGCAAACAAAAAGTTCTATTACTTGTAGTTACAATTTTTATAATCTGGGAGAAGTTAAACATTTTCCCCTAATTTTTTGCACTTTGAAATCTTAATATCCTCACCAATTAATCCAGGATCTTTTTTGGAGATAATATATTTTAGATTGTAAGAATATATTGGAAGGTCAAATGTACATGTTGATTGCAATTATGTCACCCCTTAGACCTGATCCTGCCTTTAATATACCATGAAGCATTGTACTCATAAATAGTATTATGTCGGCACCACACTTTACCCCAAAGCTTTTTTATCGCTGGTTTTTTATTGCTTTCCCATGGGATAAACGGAAAATCCGATGATTTTCAAAAAATATCAATTATATCCACTCATGGATATCAATATCTTGTCCGCCGAAAAGTTAACCAGCTCTAATACTTCTTAACATGTAACATGTGTGAAAAGTGTTTTTCCAGGAATCGCGATGACAAAATTTATTTAAAAAGGTCCAAGATGGCCACCAGAATGCAAGATGGCCGCCGAAAAGCTAATCAGCTCTAGAACCTCTTACCATGTAGCATGTATGAGCATTTGAAGTAAATCCGTCAAATGGTTTTCCCCGAATCGCAATGACAAGATTTATCTACTAACTAAGATTGCCGCCAGAATGTAATATGGCCGCTGAAAAGCTAGTCAGCTTTAGAACTCACTAGAGGCAATCTGCGCGAGATTCTATTTTTGGTTCGGTTTTTTGCGCATGCGCATGAAATACAGCAGTTTAATTGGTTCAAATTATTAAAGCATATGCATATACAATAATTCAATGCGAACATATAGTCTGATATAGATCGGGGGGAGAGATTTTCCAAAGATGACCTTTTACATTGGTACGTTCGAAAAAATATATAAATAGACCTCATTTGCCATTGAACTGATTCTCCCAATGTTCGCTGTAGTTTCATAAATATTCTCTACAAGTTGGCTACTCACTTCTTCTGGAGATAGATGCAACTTACATTCATTATTTCACAGCAGGCCCTACCCACAATGCACTTTATATTGCCGGGACATATTGTTTCAAGTAAAAACAAAAGCTATACACTCAAGATAAGCGTATTGGCAGAAAATCGATTGGACCCGAATTTTTGGAACTGATCACAAGAACTAATTTAAATCATGGGTATGAAATACTTCCATTGAGGAAAAACCAAATCAAGTAAAAACTGAGCCTTGCGCAGATTGCCCCTACTTCTAGAACAAGTGGTTTTCCTGAAATCATGATGACAAGAAAGTGAGACGCCGCCCGACACCCACCCGCCCGTCAAGCTGACGATTATAGCGTAACTTTTTAGGTACGATAAAACATACCCGTAAAGCTATGCGGAATTCCTCAGAATCCAGAAATCCGCTATCATCTGCGTCGTAGATACCAAACAATTCCTTGCCGTTCGCATTGCAGTTGTACTTATCCATGCCTTTAACGAATTCATCCTGATCCACGACACCGTCATTGTCTACATCCAGTTCGTTGTATTTGCTGACAAATTACAAAAACATTAATTAAAGAGCTTTTTTATTTTGCATTAACCGAATACAAATTTACAATATCAATATACATTACAATTCTAAGTAATTTGATTAAAAATTACCTGTAAATACTATCGGTCGAATACGTTCCAAAGCATTTGTAAAGAACAAGTCCTTCATTTACGCCGCTTATATCAATGTCCTTATGTTGAGTGCTGAAGTCTCTTGAATCGTCCAAGGTGAAGAGTCTGGAAAATATTTTACTTAACTATTTAAACCCAGTCCGACTGAACCCTTAATTATTTTTTGTTTTGATTTTTACACCTTCTAGAGGTTTTGGGGGTCCGTTTGGGCCCCAAGCACATATTTTGGAATAACTTTAGAACCAGATTTCAGTTATGAATATCTTTCATAAATACCTTCATAATTATATATGCATTAATTATCATAGATGCAAGAAAATATGAGCACTCAATCGGCCGGGCGCCGGCCGATGGATCGGAGCAAATGTGACCCAGGCATAAGATTATAAAAGTACAATTACCTATACACTAGGCGTTACCAACATTAGTACACTGGGGGATTTTTAAACATTGTACACGTATGTCAAGGCCTCGGGTTCCAGCTAAACCCAATCCGGCCACAAAAAAATCCGGATTTATAAATTTACAGTGAAATGTTTTATGGGGTCCGCACATTATTTGTAATAGGTATGTAAAAAAAACGTCATTCGATCTACACGGAAAATTTAACTCACTGTAGGTGTCAGTAAAAGGTCGAACATGATGTTCAGTGATAAGATGAATAAATGTATGGAGGAACTAGCTAGAATATACAAGTACGATTAAAGGCGATATTTTCTTTGAGTTCAGAGCCAAACTTGTACTCGTATATGAAAATAAAACGGACACATTCTTGCCTTGCAAAAATGTAAAATGTTTATAAAAAATAGGCTGTTGAACTTAACTTGACATGCTCACTTGCCAACTTGAAAAGAGTATTGTGCTTACTGGACTATGTCGAAAATAATTTGTATGTAGTATCACTTAAAAAATGTTTGCAATTTTTTATCAAACGTTTAATAGTCCACCCGTATAACTCAGCGGTAGCGGGCGTAACTCTTACGCAATAGGTCCCCGGTTCAGGCAAGACTTAATTTGCTTGTTTGCGTAAAGTAGTTCAGGGTGTTGGACTGAGTGGTACAAAACTCGTACAAAAGGCTGTGGTGTGTACTTATTGTATTGCTCACCTTAACTGGTGGTAAACAAAATACAACAAACAACAATACGCTTCAACTGTAAACTTGAAATCTTAAGATTGACAGGATATCAATCAGACTGAATCTTAAATATATAGCCAAGCTCTCTGTTGTAAAATTAAGAATGCATATGATTAGGGAAACTGTGTTCTGATTGGTTTGAATTTGATAAATTATGCCGAGTATTGTGTGAATGACATTTTAACAATATGTACCCTGCGTGCAGAGTCTAGTTAAACTACCTCTTTTAAGAAATGAAGTCAAACGAATGCAAAGGGTAAACAATCTGTGCAATTCCTTTAAAATGAAGGATGATTTAGTAAGCAAGTAGAGAATTTAAAATATTATTTAAGCACTAAACACCACATGCAATTTTTAAAAATTTCAAATAACGAGGAATTTTAGAATTACGAGGAATTTATTTGGCACATTTTTGAAATATTCAAAATATTCTCTTCAATTACCATACCAAAAGGTCAACGTTTACTATTTTAAAGTCACATTTCAGCAGCTACATCGTTTTTGTTGTAAACTACTACAAAGGCTGAACCAAAGTAGAAATATACATTGGTTTCACATTCGCACGCATTCCAATAATAAAATAAATGTTTTTGATTGACTTAACTTCACGAAAAAATTCTCTTGGAAAGAGCACTGCAATATTATTTATTACATATACAAAATATTGATAGAAATGCATTTGTTATACCGTATATCGATAATTAAAAAAATGTTAAAATACCTTTTTGGCCTTAGAGAAAAACATTCGGATTAAAACGTTTTTATTCCCAAACACTGACAAATACTGGAATTACCCATGCGTTTTAGAAAGGCGCATAAGGTTTTAACCCGGTTAGAAAAATAGGTGTAATCACGATTGCGGTTTTCCAAAACTCCTAGAACCCTAGTCACTAAAAAAACGCCTTAAATCGTAAGGTGTTTTGGAGTGTAGTGTAATGTGTGTAATGATGTAATAGTGGATGGAACCCCAAAAATGCAAAAGTTAATCAACTTATATCGCAAACATTGAAAGTAAGTTCACATCACTGGCAAAAGTCTCGGTTACGTTTTCTCTTAGATGCTAAAATGGAGAGGTTAAGCAAATACGGTTTTTCAAAACGTATACGTAAACGCAAAGTACATTGAATCAACAAAGGATTGTATCGCTTTAGTCTACTTCAGATACCCGTTCAACTTCAATGTTGCGTGTTTAGAACGGGAGATTTTAAAATTTCACGTTGCTATCAACGGGAATCATTATACTCATGTCTGTTGAATACTATCCTTGCAATTTTGATTTCGATGCAGAGTATAATTCTTTCTGATGAAGATGATGTATGTTACGCATGATTTAACTCCAATAATCTTACGAAACGAGCTCGTTTAAAATATGTATTAGAAAACCAGCTATTGAACTTCATCAATGGGATACTATGTAATCATTACAAGCTATGGTGTAGTCTAAACAAACACTAGAGCTGAACGGCTACTTATGTGTGAACTCTACATGTATTTGTATAGGACCGATTGATACGTTTAAGTTGCGTTTTGGATTTTATACCGTAGCTTAACCTCTCCAATAATACAATTATTGTACATCTGCTGGATATTTTCCATATCTACATCGCACGAAAGTGCACGAAAGGCGTTTTAGAAATGACAGGTGTAATTCCAAAATAAAATTCCTAAGGAGCATTAGAAATATTGGTGTAATCAGAGGCCTCATCACGCGCTCGTCGCAAGATTTGCGTTTGCGTCTGCGTTGCGTTTGCGAATCTACAATTTGCACAAGCGCAACTCCCGAGTTGCGTCTTATCACGCGCTCGTCGCAACGCAGATCGCAACTTAAGCGGTAGATTACCCAATGTGATCGCAAAAATGTAGAATTTCAACTTAATATATAAATTGGCGGGGAAATCATATTAAGTAAAAATACAATGTCCGTGTCACAGAACTTTTTTGATGCCCATAGACTCACCGGGCCTTATTCAAATACTTATCTCGAGCTGAGTTTTACTTTTAAATATAGAAAGTGATTATTTCAATGCCGAGGGTGCACCCGGGTCGCAGGTTAGGTTATGTATGACGTGGTGTCACACGGGTGAGAGAGTGTACTGAGAAGGATGCACTCAGATGAAAGTCTTTACAGACGAAACTTTACTCGGTTGAGAGCATGTAATGACAAAGGTGCACTCGGATGATAGCGTGTACTGACTGACGAGTGTGCACTCGGGCGAGAGGATGGACCACAGATCAATTAAATCAGTGAATTGCAGACAGATGCTTGGGTTATTCCAAATAAGTCCCTATTTGTCATTTGTAAGTTGCCGGTTGCAAAGAACCTCAAAGGTATGCCCATTTTAAGCGATGCTGGAATGAATGTTGCGTTTCGTTTTTTTGGATTTGCGATCAGAATTTGGATTTAATTATAAAATTCGAATGTTTTAAACACCCCTCATACCATTAACGATTCCTCTGATTTAAGCACTTTCAAAAAACATAAACTAACTTTTTATTACACAGTCGCCTTGAGAAAAGAACATAATTACGGAATCAATAAAGAAACTCATAGATTGACACATTTGAAATAGATAACAATTGTCTTAAAGATGGGTAACATTTGCGACTGATTTGCGGCAGGGTAAGAGCTATCGCAGGTTTTTGGTCAGTTGCGATTGAAACATCTTCCGAATTGCGATTGCGTTGCGTTGCGCCGAGGGGATGATACAAATCCTGATTGCGATTCGCCAAAACTTGCGTTGCGTTGCGGTGCGGTTGCGAATCTGCGTTGCGACTTGCGGATGATGAGGCCTCTGGATAGCGATTAGTGAAGCCCTCTCCACTGGAGTTTTTTTCTGGTGTAATTCCAGTAAAAGTTCGCTGTAATATAACTTATATAATTACATGCTTTCAATAGCGTTTCAGCTCGATTGATTCCGCGCTCAATTGCATGACATTAAACCTTTCGCAAAATTGAGGAGAATAGCCTCAATTATGCAATAATTGCCTCAACATAAAAGCGAATAACTCGTTTTTGAAAGCAAGGGTTTCATTTTTATTTACAAAAACGTATTTCGCCGCAAATTGTTTCAACCACACACGTCATGCCACGTGACGTAAAATTTCTGCTCTGAAAATGAAATCAGTTTTGCCGCGAAAACAGACTCCTGCTGACTTTATATTCCCGATATCATGATAAAATGAACTTTTGGAGATGCTGATGGTTCACCATCGTCGTAAAGTGTGGCCTTCATACGGTAAGATAGAATATTAAATAAGTCTAAATCGAGAAAATGGTTTGATTACGACTTTAAGGGTATCTCTGACCATGACCATTGTGATCCTGGTCATGTAAATGCTATGTGCTAAACCTTTTATTTCATTAACAAGATACCTTTTTAAGTTATTCAAACTTTCATTTGTACAATTACAATGTTGAAGGACCTAAATACGTTGTGTATATGTCATTTTGTTCAAATGAGGTTCGGATAGATGTTTCATTTTATTTCGAACATATGCATGGTACCAAAAACGAAAGAAGTGTCTAGTGTGTTTTCTAAAAGTATATACCAGTATTGAATTGTATATATTTTTCAAATCGAATTGTTACCATTCAAGAGATGTGTCAAATTTTCTGAATTTTTTTATGACTGGTTCAAGAGAAACATGTGTTCATTTCAGTTCGCCATGTGTCGATACCAATCCTTTCTGATAACTTCCCTGGCACCGTAACACAGATTTAACCCTCATACCTTTTCATAATTGCCTCAATCAATCTAACTCTCAGAGCCTCGCTTGTGGCCGACCCTCTTTGCACAGTTCCAAGAAGCACAATTGCAACTCCGAGGAAAATCAGGGTCGATGACTGCATCTGAAAAAGTATAGAGTCTGATTTATCAATCTCCTGCATTACATCATTACAATGGTACATATACTGATGCAAAAATATGTGGTTATTTGACCTAGTGCTCAACATAAATAAATTACATTTGGATTTGCTGAAGCGAGGATTTCCCATGTTAAAAAGAAGAGAATTTTCAAGAGGCTTTAGTAAAATTTAAATGTTTGTGAGTACCTTGAATTCAAAAAATAAGCAATCAAAGGACCATATTGAAACGGTTTATGTAAAAATAGAAACATTTATATTTATCCTAACTTTTGTATATTTTGGGTTGTTTTTTGTTTAGCTGTCATATGTGTTGTCTCTTATATTTTGATGCTTCTCTACCATGTTATTTTCGGAAAAATTAACATGGCTGAAACTCCCTAAATTACAAAAAGCCAGAGCTTTGCTGCACATCATACATACATATCTGAAATATACAAAAGTTAGGATAAATATAAATGTTTCTATTTATACTTTATTATTACAATATGGTCCTTTGATTGCTTATTTTCTAAATTCAAAGTACTCACACACATTTTAAATTTTAGTGTATACATCAGTTAATGAGAGTATACAAAATGTAAAATACAAAAAAACTTAAGGGGTGTGTATCTAGACATTATTGGAAAAATATTAAGTCTCAAATCACCATAGTCTGGAAATGGTGATAGCAAATCCAGGTGTCATTTATTTATTGTGAGCACTTTACTTATTTTTTAGATTTAAAGTCACGGTCAAAGGAATAATTACTCGGACTATACCAGCTTTGAGGCGGGCGAGATATTAGTTCAACAAGTTAAACCTAGTCTGGGCGTTATTAGACATTATTGGAAAAATATTAAGTCTCAAATCACCATAGTCTGGAAATGGTGATAGCAAATCCAGGTGTCATTTATTTATTGTGAGCACTTTACTTATTTTTTAGATTTAAAGTCACGGTC